>NNCF01127332.1:834860-858061 GCA_002313205.1 Laupala kohalensis
GAGAAAAGAGGAGAAAAGAGGAGAAAAGAGGAGAAAAGAGGAGAAAAGAGGAGAAAAGAGGAGAAAAGAGGAGAAAAGAAGAGAAAAGAAGAGAAAAGAAGAGAAAAGAAGAGAAAAGAAGAGAAAAGAAAAAAAAGTATTTCAATGAGAAAAAAACAAATTCCATTTTAAGAACAGTATGGGTAATAGATTTTTTTATTTATTTAATTAATATTTATTATACAAAAAATATTAAATTATTTAATCATTTTGAACATATCTGGAACTTTTATCTCCCTTTACTCTGAAAATATTATTTATGATGTCAACTCAAAGACGAAGTTACAGAAAAACTTAAGTGGAGTATAAATAAACCAATTTAAATTGTAAAATATTCACTCTATTAATTGCAACTCAAAAACATACAGAAGTCAGAATTTTCACAATAACTCCTTTGTATTAAACGAAAGCTTTAAGTACACAACGAAATAAGTCAGGCTCCGCTTCAGTTTACGTGATTTCCTCAATTTTTGTTTTTCGATTTTGGGCATTATTTGAAGCGTTTCTGAAAAGGGCTTAACAATTATTTACGAAGTTAAGACCAAAATACGCGAACGCGCGTAACACAAATTTCGGTCATTTCCAGCCCACAAAAAAAAATTAAATAAATTATTTCACTACAAAATTATTCTCCAAAATGAACACAGATGCAATAACAATAAATTACCGCACAACAAAGTGACCTACAGTAATTCATAGACTCACTGAAAATCACTATGAAATCTAATTGAAAAACTCCACACATCACCCTAATAATAGTATTTTTTAAAGAAATCAAGATGTAAATGCAGTTCCCACTTTTATCAATAAACAAATCTTTTTTATTATTATTAATTAATTAATGTGAAAGCTTTTTTGCTGACATAGTCAGCATTTTCAGGTTCTTAATTCAGAAGAATATTTTGTCAAATGCATGTAAACTTTCACTTTAATTAATAATAATAAAGATTGGTGATATTGTAACACAATATTTTCAATTTTTAAAATACATAACAGTATTTTTATAGCCTAAATTGTTTTTAGCAGAGGACATGTTCTCATCCTAACACACTATTAATAAAACAAAATCAATTGTTTATCCAGTTCACACTTTTGCTGATGCTAACATAGAATTTTATAGTCAAAGTTGTTTTTATTAATGGACACCTATTAACCCAAACACTATTCTCAATTTAACATAATTAGTTGTCTATGTACTTCATTATTTTACTGACACCTATCATTGTGTGCTTAAAGTAGTATAAGTAAAAATAATGATATGATTTATAAATACAATAATAATATGAATAATAATTATTATTAATACTATTATTATTATGGATAATAATAATAATGAACTTTATTATCAAAAAAGTTTAAACTTCGTATCACCACCACGTGGTGCACAATATACTAATTTAGTGTAAGAAAATGACCCTAAGTATTTATAATCACCATAGAATTCGCAGAAAAATTAATTCGCATTAATGTACATACCATATTATCAGTTTTAGTCAAGTTGAGTTATCGTCACGTTTCTTAAAGTTTTCACAGTTCACAATCACTTTCTTCTCTTCTGTCATTCTACTACGTACTGGAGAACTACTTTTCTAACTAGTGCACTAACACATTTTTCGAAAATTTCATATTTCGCGCTAAGCTAGCGAAAGCATGTTACGTCGACGAATCAGCGTGTTCATCATGTCGTGTCTCGACTATCCGCGTTACTATCAAGTACACTTAATTTTTTATTAAAACTACATATTCCCGCATCTGCTCAACAAAAACCATCTCAATAGTGAAATGTAACATTATTTGGAACCAAATACAAGTAATGTCATCTTTTTACGGTTGAGTCTCGTAAACTTAAGTTTTCTTGAAGTCAATGTATTTCCTTGAAAAATAAGAGCATACAATTTCACCGAAAACAACTAACAAATGAATTGGCGGATCCTAATTGTTTTGGTCAAACCAGTATATCTTAATTCAAAATCATATTCTTCTATCCCACACATTTGTCTGAACACTCAAAAAAATACTTTCAAGAATTTATTATGTGAATTAATTATAATAGTACAAGCTCACTACGTGAAATTAATTTTTTTTTTTTGCAAAATTTATTTGTAAAACAAATTTGTAAAACGTTTATTAAAAACAGTCACAGCAATTAAAATACATCATGGTTAACATTAAAAGAAACACACACAATTCGTGCAATGATTCGACTATTAACATGGTCATCTTAAAGCACATCAATTTATATGAATGGTAGTTTTGTAAATCATTAAAAACATAACTTAAATAATATGAAACTTTAAAACATAAAAAAGTTACATTAAAAAAACTTTTAAAAACAGCAGCCATGTAAACAATAAGTATGTTAAGCACAATAAAAACAATTCGTCCTCCAAGGAAGAAAAGTCATAAATGGTTTATACAGATCCTACATAGTTTCTTAGTATGTTAACAGAGAATAGTTCTAACTAATGCATATAGTCCTTTAAAAATTGTTTTAGTTTGAATGTGACCAAGTGTGCTTGTACTATCAAATAAAATACATTACCAACAAATTTGTAATCAATCCATCACCAAGTTTTCTAGTAATTCCACACCATTAAGCCTTCTTTTTTTCTCTTTCTCTCTCATCTTGCATTTCTGAAGAAATGCTGGTACTTAACAATTACAAAAATCACACTTACTAGCCAATGTCCTTTCCACTTATCATCCACCATCACACAGGAGGTTCAACAGCAGAAAAGTCTTTACCGTACAAATTTTCAGAATCAGTTTTCACATAATAAAACACTAAATATACCATGATATGAATTAAAAGTAGGTTAAATCCTGTTGTTTTCACACAAACAATTTAATTTATTCAGTATGCTATCACTCAAAGAGGACTACACTTCTCAACAGAATATCAACATCTGATGAACACTGTTCCTTTTTATTTTTACTTTCAAAAAAATATAAATTCAACATTTCCAAGACTAGAATAAAAAGATAAATCAAAGGAGAGAGAGGAATTGAACTCTTCAAAATATTCATTAAGCTGTTGACACACAATACACACACATAGATTCTTAAAACTCAATAGTAGTGACCATATCTAGCAAAATTTTAAATCAAAATGAATTGGCACGTTCAGCATTAGGAACAAAATTTCTGGAACCATTTCCCCAATATGTTTCATACAAAGATAGTCCACAAATTCCACAACCTATTAAACATGGCACTGAAGGTCCTATAACAATAATACAAAACTCCTAAATCCAAAATGTCTTATAAACACTTACGTATTTTTAATTCTGGGAATGTAGGGCCATACATGAATTCTAGAAGTCGTGCTGTAAGAGCCAAATTGACCCTGTTCCATTGTTCAATTAATGCAATACGATGTCGCCAATTCATGCACATTTCTCGAAAAGTTTTCCAAAGTGGAGGAGAAGGAAAACATCGTGCACATGCTAATAACCACACTTCAAATAGAACGCTAAGAACACGTTCACATAACTGATCCCCAACATCATCTGTTAATTGACAAATATATTATTATTCACACTTCATTATGTTAATATGAAAGTAAACCAACATTATTACCTTTTATTGTAGGAGGAGCTAGAAGTGTATCATTGATTGCCAGAAGAAACAGCAAAAGTGCTTCCCATGTTTCACGTGACAAAATATTTGACAACTGAGTAAGATGTTGTAAAGTTCTCAGTACTCTGTGACATAGAACAGCTTGACGGTTGATCACATCTGGACCTACAAGGTGACATTAAATTATGAGATGTAAATGGACAACATTAAATTTAATTATATGAGTAAATAAAATTAAGAAATAAAAATTACCCAAATCCAAATAAAGGAACGACCAGACTTGCAAGAAAAAGAAAGAGAAATACTAACATAAATTGCCTATACAACACCTAAACATTTTTAATTAAAATAATGAATTACCACATTTACAAAATGCAGGCACATACAACACTATTTTATTTTTTTTACTTCCTAAAGAACATTAAGTTCAGCAACAAAAATTGATTTCTGATAAAAAGCGTACCTTCTCCTTTTCGTGGCTTAAAAAGATTGTAAAAGTGATTTATCATCTTTCTCGCATACAGATTTGGATCTTCACATACAGGTTTGGGGACACAAATTTTTGGAATAGGATGAAGAGCAGACAGCCATTCACAATAGACATGGACACAATCCCGTATTGTATCATGTTCAGTAAGAGGTAGACTCAATCCAAAGCAAATAACCTAAGAGATTATTAAATTAAACATCACAAATTAAAGCACTTAATTCAGATTTATTATTAGAACCACACCTCCATACACCACTGAACTTCTCTATCAGTTGACAGTGAACTACATTCAGCAGGTTGCGTCAAACCTAAATTGGAAGAGAGTTGTTTGACAACAGCCACAGCAACCTCTTTACCAGCTGACATGGGGAATTTTCCCAAAACACTTTGGTTTTCTTCATTACTTTGTTGTATTACAGAGGACAATGAAGCCCACTCAGAATACATACCACCCTCCTCGGAATCTTTCACGAGCATAATTTTACAATGATTTATTCTGTAATCCTTCTTCTCTTCATACCTGTAACATTGGGCAATGAAAGCAGTTCTCTTAGTGACAAAGTTCGATAGTTATAAATGTTCAAATATTCATTACTAACTTTATTAAACTTTGCCTTAACTTTTGCTTTAAGCATTATCAGCGAATGACGAATCGAACAAATCGCAAATTGGTTAAATACCAAAGTGCCCTCTTTATCAGTTAATAAAGCATCTACAGGATATATAGGTCTCTTAAATATTATTATGTACAACAATCAGTCCTTTACTTTCCACTCACAACAATCAAATGCTATATCCTGTATCTCCACCTACGCTTCCGTGCTCCTGTCAAATAAAGCGCAGGCTGTCACCTACAGTTACGAAAGCACCCGTTGAGCACGCTACAGTGCTATAACAAAGAATACTTGTGAATCTCAGAAGTCATACCAACATACAATTGGTACCGTTCAAATCGAAAAGAGAATAATTTTCTGGTAACAATGCAGATAAGGTAGACTTGCAGGAACTTGTTGAACTGGTATTGATTGTTGTGAATGTTTCTACGAAAAATCTGGAGATGTAAAAGAATAGATTTGGTGTCAACATCTAAATATTCAAGTTAACAGCGTGTAATTTCCGACGATTAAGGTTTTCAATCAAAGAAAGATCTTCGCTGCATTTTTAAAATTTACTCTTCCATAATTACGCCGAGAAAAATATACATTGAAGAAAGACCCGACCATAACGGAAAATCATTTAGCACTTATAGTCCGGTAAAATCGTCGTAAAAAAAGAGGGGTTACCTTGCATCAAATAGAGTAGTTCTGATTTTTTGATATGGTATATGTGATAGATGGCTAATGATACTTTCAAGTTTTCGACCTCAACAGACTTCCGAGTTATTGTGAAATTCTTGAAAAACAGCCAAATTTATGGAGCTTTTACAGTTTGTCAGTCCTGGCCCCGATGGACCGATTTTACGGTAAAAATGTCTATGTACTCTTTTAAAGTGAACTAAATTTGCAACAAAACGAGACCAGCTCAGTTTCTATAGATCCAATACTTTCCGAGATACAGCTGTTTTATTTTTATTTTTAATCGAAAATTAGCTAATTTTAGAGGTTTTCACCGATTTTGACAATGAAGAACCTATTTTGTGACAAAATAACCCGATACATTTTAAAAGAATACTACATTTGCAACAAAGTAAGATCAAATTCATCTCTATTGACCCAATATTGTCCGAGATACAGCTGATCGACATTGACGAAGTATACATATATCAAATTTTAGATGAAGGATTGGTAAAGTTTTATCAATTTAATGTATTAATTAGATATGAGTAATGTTGTCTTTCAACTTGTTAAATTAGTTGCCAGTGCCCTTATTTATGACAACATGTATTAATGACGCACAAACACTTTAATCGTTCGTACTTTCACATTACGTTTCGGGGATGTATGTTCCCCCTCTTCAGATGTATTCTTCCTTTTCTTCTCAAAATTGTACAAAATCCTTATAGTAAATTATATGGTGCACTTTATATTTTCTACAAACTTTCAACACAACTTTAATCAGAATACGCGTGCATCAAATGAGCGTTCAGGGTTGTACTTTCTCACATATTTAAGTTGAATATTTGTAACAATTGTACTGGAGATTAGTGATGAGATATACTTGATAATTTCTATATTTTTTGTAGAAAATATAAAGTGCACCATGTAATTTACAAAAAGGATTTTGTACAATTTCGAGGAGGAAAGGAAGAATACATCTGAAGAGGGGGAACATACATCCCCGAAACGTAATGTGAAAGTACGAACGATTAAAGTGTTTGTGCGTCATTAATACATGTTGTCATAAATAAGGGCACTGCCAACTAATTTAATGTATTAATTACAGACAAAAGGACTTTACCAAATTATCGTATTATTTCATATGTGTCTAGTAGAATACAATTTTTATATACAGTGGAACTTCGATTATCTGAGCCTCGGTTATCCGAGTTTCCGTATTATCCGAGATGTATTCTAGACTTGAAAATCCGAAGAAACATCTTTTGTGGCTGTATCGAATTTGACCAATCTTATAAATTGCGTCCCTGATTTCCCAAAAGTTCTTTCCATTGTTTTCCATTGGTATGAACCCACTGAGCCGGCACGCTCTTGCCGCCGTTTGCGAAAAGTCCCCAGAGGAAGATCTTTTGGAATGTCGGGAGTGCTGTAGAACTTTCCGGGGGATTCATTAACAGTTTATGACTACGGGCACTCTCTATGACCAAGTATTCGCCACTTCGATTGTGTTGAGTTATGAAAAAAGAACGGGGAGCAGGTAACACGCGGATCCTCTACGCCTTGAAGGGTGAACGGTCTCTTCACCCTTTAGGGTTCCGGAATTTCCGTACTAGGGCGCGCGTAATTCGGAAATTCCGAAATCCAGTTGGTTGAAGGGAACGCTCGCTCACCCCGGCATAGAGGATTAGGATCGGCGTGTACCTGCTCCCCGTCCTTTTCAGATCAGTCAACACAATACACAACAAGTGGCGAATAGCTGGTCCTAATGCGAGTGCACGTATAGTCAAAAACTGCTAAATGAGCCTCCCAGAAAGTTTTACAGCCTTCCCGCCACTCTTTCCACAACTTTCATCTCGATTACTTATTCTAGCCAGACACACCCTGTCTCCACCCTCTTTCAAAGAAAGCATTTCCCAGAGCATCTGATAGAGATGTAACTACAATCTTTTCAATGACCTCTGTCTATGATGTTGTGAAGATTGTTGGTGAGGACAATGGTTTACTGGTCCTTTGTGGTTTGACACGAGTTGCATATAATGCAGCGGACCACTCCTTTTCAACAAACAGACAAGTACCCAAGCAGAACATATTCTTTGAAAAGTGTGGGAATGGTAAAAGCGCAGATGTCATGTATTCAAAGATTTCCTTCAAGAACGGAGCACAAACAGGACTTGAACTTTTTCTTCACTCCTTCAGTGGTAGTGACACTACATCAGCACTATTTGGCCAAGGGAAGATGAAACTTCTTTTCACTACCACATCTTGAAGAGAACTCTGCTGTTTTCCTCGACCCCAATGCTACAATTGAATAGGTCGCCGTGGCAGGAGAGCGCTTCCTTGTTTCTCTGTATGGAGGCAACAAAATCTCAACAATCTACGGTTCCAGTTGTTTGCGANGCCAGATTGTCTCCTTCTCAGAATGCTGCACGGTTCCACTCTCTACGGATTCATATCCAGACATTATTTTTCATTTATTAATTTTTATTCTACTGCACACAACATATTACTTATTTCTACTGAACTGTTCACACAACATCACTGTTCTTCTTTTTCATACAATTGTTCTTGGTTTCAAAAATTTGTTATTTTATTCGCTTTAGGTGTAGAAGTGGTTGGGAGTGAACAAGAATCTCCTCGATTGGGGCTGGACGCAGCTCTCATGGCCTCATTCGAGAACTCATGATGAATGAACCAGTCCATCAAACCCTGTTGAAGATGATTTCCTGCAACTGAAAAAGGGTAGTACAAACATTTGTGGGTGCAGGAAAGCTGGACTAAAACGTTCAACTATTTGCAAGCATTGCAGCGGCCAGTAGTGCGAAAACGCGCCAGACTTGATGTTTGATGACATGAACTCCCCATACATTGATGACCCTCCATCTGACGATGAGTTCGATCTGTCTCAAGAAGAAAGCTTGTCAAATGAAGATGTGGTTAATGAGAAGTGCTCTTCCCCCAACAGCAACAGCGACTCCGAGGAACAACCTGGTCCATCTAAGAGATTTTAAAAAAACTAAAAATGAAGATAAAATATATTTTAATTTTTCTTAATTTAATTTTAATTATATGTTCACTGTTAATAAAATTAATGATTTTTGTTGATAATAAGACAATTTCCAACCTTTAATTTTTTTTGATATGAATGAAAAATTTTTCTGTTGAATTATGTTTGCTGATCATAAGATAATTTACTGCGATTAATTATTTTTACCAACTTTGAGACCATTTGTCTTTGTTTAATTATATTAATAGAAATCTTTTACGTGATTACGTATTATCAAAAATAATTCCATATTATAATGCATATAATATACTTGTATTACTAACGGCGTGTTTTTCATTTTTTAAACCCTTTTAAAATTTGAAACAGGTATTTCTCGTCAACTTCGATCAGTTGTATCTCGGACTGTATGTGATCTATAAATCTGGTGTCACGTTGTTATAAATTTACTCTTCTTTAAAAATGTCTATTTTGTCAAAAAAATAGGACCTTCATTGTCAAAACCTCTAAAATTAGCTACTCTTCGAAATTTTTTGAAAGTTTGAACAGCTGTATCAAGGGAAGTATTGAGTCTACAGAAACTGAGTTGGTATCGTTCTGTTGTAAATTTAGTTTACTTCAAAAGTGTATATAGACATTTTTACTGGAAAATAGGTTTATCGGGGTCAAGATTGACATAAACTGAAAATACTCCAAACATTTGGCAGTTTTTCAAGAATTTCACAATGACCCGGAAGTCTGTCGAGGTCGAAACCTTAGAATTATCATTAGCCATCTTGAAAATGGCCAAAACCAACCGAAAAAGTATAGCAAATATTTAAAGTATATTTTTGCAATTTTTAAGTTGGCCCACCACACGTAGAGATTTGAAAATTTGTCAGCAATTAGAATAGCACGTAAAGAGTTGATGACCAGAAAATCAGCCCCGCATATCAGTAAATTGGACAAAAAATTCCATTTTTGACCTTTTTGACATTATTCGGTATATTTTTGGACTATTATCTCGGCTGTATATCATATAAAACATTATAAAATATTTTTGGTTAGATATGACTGTTTTTATCATCTAAGCAACTTGTGTGATCTGGTTTAAATTCACGTAAACATAAAATGCCATTATATAGTATAGGAAACAATACCAGACGCAAGGAAAGTTAAAAACGTGATTGAAAATGATATTTTATCAGTCACATATTACATTTTATCAAATATCTGCACACAAGGAGACAATGTCATTTGGCTGGGGGGTACATTTGTTGCCTTATCCTGGAGGTATCCTTTCCAGAGTGCGTCTAGAGATAGTGTGGCCGACGCGGGTCAGGTTTTTGATTAGCTGCGCCATTTTTCCATCATTAGGGAGCGAATTTAAAATTCCAAGACCCATTTGCAATTGAATTCATTCAGTTCACGTCACTTTAGTGACTGTTGGCCAATAAATCTATTACACCTCCTAAACCTCGAGAACCACTAATCCGATTTTCGTGATTTTTCCTTTAAATCGTAGATATGTTCTCTGGCAAGGTTTGCGTATATATTGTGTTATCATAGGTATTACAAATAATAGGCAATAACGATAAAAGACAATCAAGTCAGGGGGAAATCAATCTTAGGAGAGAGATTATTGCATACGCTGCCTAAACGTTTAGGGATAGGTGGCAACAATGAATGGCAATATTCTTCGCCTCATAGAGTTCTCCATAAACGTCCACGACAGCATTATTATCTACAAGCGTTAACAAATATTATTGAAAAAGAAAGGTTTTAAAAATATACGTGTTAAAATACTTCATCTTAAGAGAGTAATTCAAATAGATAAAAATAAATACTACTCCAATTAAATGCATTCCGTGTTGTTTTCATTTAAGAAAGATGATAGCTGTCTTTAAATCGTAAAATTTGCGAAAATAGTTTAGGTTTTACAAGCGTTTTAGTTTAACAAGCAGTCGCGGCCAACGTCGTTAACCCCGTCGTGTTTGCGTCGGGAGGGTCAGACAAACATTTGCCTGGCACGCTACCTCGTGGTGCATCATAGGAAACAAACAATTTATACTTACATTAGTGTATTTGAATCACACGCCACTTTGACGGAAACATGGCGGATCTCGGTGGAGGGGTTAGATTGGCCACATTTTCTGTAGGGCATGTTCCACTTGGCGATCGCAAAGCCCGCAACTCCCAAATCGCCATTCCACTAAGCGACCTTGGGCTTCGTGGTCGTGGTGGTCATAACTCGAGACCGCTTCAAGTCCACGGCGCCCGTGGAACCTTGGTGGGTCGGCGCATCGTTAGAGAGGTATTCCCGACAAAATGGTTTTAATTTGAAATGACTTCCGCAATTCTTTTGACAACCATAACACAAATACGCATGCTGAAATCGAAGTACATGGAGAGGTTTCTTTTTCAAACATAAGCTCTGTTTTTTGTTATACCTGTATTAAATGCGTAAAATGAAAAATGTTAACAATGGTATTAATAATAAATAACAGTTTTTACTTTAAAAACTATCCAAATCCAGATACTCCTTTTTAGTTCTTTTTATCTTATCTCACATTCTGGCAACGCTCAAAGAGCGTTCCACTTGAATTAGCGATTGCAGCAACCACAACTATCACAACACCAAGTGGAATAGATGCAACCGCAATCACGAGCGTGGGCTAAGCGGTCGCCAATTGGAACGCGCCGACACCTTCGAGAGAAGGTGACGAACGCGCCCCTAGACGCACTCTGCAAATTTCGAACCGGTTGCGTTATCTAAATATTGCATGTCAGTCAGGAGAACTAACTCAATGACGTCACCTGAACGCATGGCGCTGCTTTCAAAAATAGTCATTCATCCCAGGATTTTCATTAATTGAATTACAATTGAAAATAAGAAAACTTTAACAGACGATCAACAATTCAAGTTTCATGACAATAATAGCGATGATAAAAAGTTACAATTAGCTCCATAATCCTCATCTATTGATCATCTCAATTATTATTTTACTTTTTACATCCACAGCTCATTCATATTTAATCCCGTAGTGGAATAAGACAAGGTGTGCGTCCCGAGAATACCCTGTGCAAGCCAATCATATCCAAGTCCTTTTTTGGAGCGGGCGTATTTGAATATCGCTTCACGCCTACGACACGGTCAAACATATTAAATAAATATGTAACACACCCTTTACTTCCCTCTCAAAAAATTTCTTGAGTTTCATTGTCTGACCAACGTCCCCTCAACCTCGATGCGCAACGGCACACCTTGTCTTATACTACTTTGATATTATTCAGCAAACTACCAGCACTCTGAGGATACATGGTCAGGATTATTATTGTAACATATTAAAGACATAAGTAATAATATTATAATTGACGAGGATAGTATAATAGTACTATATTATATACTAATTTCCGCCACCAAAATGATACAAATAATCATCATCATCATCATCCGGTGCGGGTGCTAGTCCCCCATCGGGCACCTCCCCAGGTGGTGGAAAGGGGAACGCTCACCCTCGGGTGAGCACCGGGGAAATAAAATACCCGGGGTGGACCTGACTAGTTAGATGGTAGTCTGTGGTCCCGACAGTTATCCTGGGAAGTACCATCACTACATTTAGGTGCAGGGCAGACCCCTTATTCCAATATCAACCACATTTCTTTCCTATATTTCCTATCCATTTCTTTTCTTCCCACCCTCACCTGATCCGGGTGGGGGGGGGTACGCCAAGGGTCCATGGCAGTGGGGTGAAAATGCTAGGGGATGGAAGACTCCGAATTACAAATGAACAAATGGTGTGTCCTTTAGCATCAAATCTCACGGTGCAGGGGACGGATCCTCATCACCGGCGATCAGGGGTGCGCGAACAGGTCCCGGGGCGTCGTCAGCCAGCTACTATAATGTTGAAGATGTGTTCCACTTGCCATCTTTGATAGATAATGATTCAAGTGGGAATCGTTTTGGTCTTCCCCACGGGGTACTCCTACTATCAAGGGAGGCCAAGAAGAGTAGGATGATTGTTAAAACTCGTACACAATAAGACACTCGTAAGAGAAAATCGACAGTTCACTGCGCAGATGAAGATATCTTCAAGAGCGAAGTTCAAAAGTGGAAAAAGCTTCAAGAAATAAAAGAATACCAGAAGGTATTAGTGGAAAAAATCCTTCAAAATTTGGACCTTGTTAACAGCAACATGCTGAACAACAACTGAGTGATAATAAAGGATTCCTTATCAAAGGCGACAGAGGAGGCAGGCATCCTGAAAAACAGATGTGTGGTTATTGCAGAGAAAAGGAAAGAAATTTCCAGTCTAGGTATCCTCGAAAAGCGGTTGATGACAACGGAAAAAGGCATCCTGAAGACGAATTTTACAAATTTTAACACGCAAACTATAATAAAACAAACCTCTGGGTCTGAAACTCAATCTCAATTGGAGAAGAAAAGAGAGGCGTCCAGTCCACCGTCTGAAGAACAGGGGAGACGTGACAAGAGAGAAAAAGCAAAGGAGGTGGATTACGCAGAATCAGAAGAGACGGGTGAGTGGCAGAAACCTACCGAGCACCGCAAGAAAGAAGGAAAGAAAATGCTAAGGATAGATGTACCTGAGAAAGTTGGCAAACTCCTTAGATAAGCGATCAAAATCATGGCAAATGAAGGAGTTTTCTATGCAGCTATAAAAAAGATGAAAGAAACTGTTGATCCCAAGGCACCCGATACAAATATTGATTCCATAAGAAGGACACAAAATAAGGAAATCCTCCTGGCGCTCGAGAATTCTAACATAGTTTCACTTAACGAAGTGTTAAGTAAGAAAATCGGAAATAAGTGCGAAAGTGAAAACCCAAACGTAAAAAACCTTGTAGAAAAAAAGGTACTGACGAAACCATAACAGTAGAAGTATTAAAGTTGGTGTCAAAAGAACTCCAAGAGTTAAATAAACGGAAAGTATTAAAATTGGTTGGGTTTAATTGCCAAATCAGGGAGAGGTCTCATGTTTTTCAAATACCTTGATTACGGGCATATCTCCCCAAGATGTAGAAGTCCGGAGATCAGAAATATCTTGTACAAGTGCGGAAAATCAAGAAACCTTGACAAATACTGCGACGTGATCATCAAATGTCTTACCGGTAAAAATAAAAAATAAGATGAGACCATATTCTAGGAAGCAATAAACGTGCCTGGTCTGTAGCAGAACTTAAAAAGAAGAGAGTGATAATTGGTTAAGTTTCTCGAAGTAAATCTGGTAAATAATACACAAGCCCAAGACTTGCTAATGCAGGTTGCTACAGAGATATAGAAGTGGCCGGTAATTTTAAAAGCAAGTCACCAGAATGGGGTGAGAACCGCTCAGACAAGAGAGGAGATATTGTGTGCGAATTTATCGCGAAAAATGATTTGATTGTTCTGAATACAGGGTGCGAATCCACTTTTGTAAGAAGAGATGCTGCGTTAGTTATAGACTTGACAATTACATCAGCGAACTTTGCTAATCTGGAGGGTATTAGACGAAGAGACCGAGCGATCATCGCTACATTGAATACTCGATAATAAGACAGAAGTCCAAGGTGAAAGGAAATAGAATGCATTGCTGGAACACAAAGAAACTTGACGCGGAGGAGGTGAATACTTCACTCGAAGTACGAAGAGAGATGCATAAACTAATCTGGAAGACGAGAGGAGAATCCTTGGAAGTTGCAATGAACGCAATTATGATGCCTGAAACGCAGCAATGCCGAAACGGAGAGGTATAAACCCCAAACGAAGCGTACATTGATAAACTCAGGAAAAAGCTGACCACAGAAAAGTGTATCAAGAATTGTTACACGAGCGAAAATGAGCAAGCGGCTTAGAGATATCTACAAGTATTCTCGAAGACAGCTGGAACGAGAAATTGAGATAAGTAGGACCCGCTGTTGGAAGCACCTGCTAGAAGAAGTTGAAAACGACCCATGGGGCAAGGCGAATAAATTGTGACAAAGAAACTGAAAGTCGCAAAAATTATCCTCGGTCTGGACAATCCCGTACGGCAAAAAACCATAATCCACGATATCTTATCTGCTCGAGAACCCTGGTTACATAATCGTCCTAAAGACTACACATTTCTAGAAGAAGATGAGTTCACTTTACACAAACTGAGAGGTATCGAAGAGAATGTAAACTGGGAAATCTCCGGGCAATGAAGGAATACCCAATAAAGTCTTTAAGATAGTGACTACAGTATATCTCACGTGTTTACTGAAGGTATTCAACTTCTGCTTGAAACACGAGCTTCTGCATGAAAACTGGAAAAGGTCGAAATTGGTTCTCCTACAGATGACGTCATGGTAATACTGCAGATTGCAAAAACGACAATAGCTGGGACCGTAAAGAGGAAAGGATTCTGCGCCCTAGTGGCTTTCGACATTAGCAATGTGCTTAACTCTGAGCAATGGAAAGACATAATTGAGGCTTTGGTGAAGAAGCAGTATTTATTGAGAATTGTAGAAGATAGCCTAAATGAGAAAATCATATTTGGCAAGGTCTTCAAGATTGAAGAAAAAATAAATGAGCCGTTCCGCAAGGATCACATGTTGTTCCATTCGTATGGAACGTATTGTATGATGATTTACTAAGGAATGATCTTTCTCAAGATACTAGTCGGTTATGCTGACGATATCTGGATAATCTGCTACAGCAGCACAGTAGACCAACTGGAAAAGAAAGTGAACGAAACACTGTTTATGGTGTAGAGATGGCTTGACAGCAAACGCCTGATGATGGCTGTTGAGAATGCTGAGGTCGCACTAATTAGGGATAGACTAACTTTCCGATACCCTGAAATCGCCGTGGACGAAAAACAAATCTTTGGGAAGAAAGAAATAACTTATTTGTGTGTAGAGATTGGTTATACTTAGTTTTGGACCCCTCGTTAGCGAGAAGGCCTGCAAGGCAGCAGAAAATCTAATCTTGCCATAAATATGCCCACCGTAGGAGGACCAAGAGAGTGTGAACTCAGGATTATCTCGTGTACAGCCTACTCTAACTGCTGTACGTAGCTCCAGTGTATGCTGACAAACTGATACAATCGGCTAGAAGTTTGCAAAAGTTCAAAGAAGATTGGCATTTAGCATAGTGTCAGCGTACCGGACAGTGTCGATACTAGCTAGCCTTCCTCTATAGGGCGGCGAGGGAAAAAAAGCTGTGTATGACGATGTGAAGGAGGTTCCTGACTCCGTTCGCGAAAGACATCCGAGCTCGACGAAATAATTCATAAAGAAACGTGCACGAAAGTCTCTCCTATCAGAATGACAGGAAAGATGTGATCGAGGTACCAAAGCAAGGTTGACTCATCAAATGATTCCACTTATTGATCTGTGGTTCAACAGAAGACACAGAGAGGTGAATTTCTACCTCTCCCTAGTTCTCTCTGAAAACGGCTGCTTCAAATAGTATCTGCTTAGCTTTAAAAGAGCAGAGAACCCTAAATGTGAATTTTGTGGTGACGAAGATGACAACGCAAAGTATACGATATTTATGTGCACAGCATGGCATGCTCAGATGAGTAACCTCAATAACGAACTGGCACTGAACATCTCTCTATCAAATAAATTATAGCAAATGCTATGATCTGTGAAGAGAAGGAACATCATTCAAGAGTTTGTTACATACGTAATTTACTTATTTATTTAAATTTGCATTATTGCACCTATTTACACTTAATGTAGTATGTTCCTTAGCTGGTTAGTCAATAACCGGGATTTGGTAGATGGTTGTATTCAGTCTCGGCCTTCCGTTGTACACCACCTATTGTATGCATTATTATCTATATCTATCAGTTGCCCATCTCCATTTACATCTGTTGAGAATACTACTTATCCCCTCCTCATAGGATCCACTATGTGCAGTTCTTGCCTATGTGCCGTTTAACAGCCTGTCCTTTAGCTTTCAATATCGTGCACTTATAAGGTAACCTCCCAGCTGCGAGGAGGCAAGAATAGTTTCCATTATCTTACGTATCTGCGTATCAGCCTTATCCACACCACATACTCCTCGAAGCATATGAATAATTTCCGTATCTGTATTAACATCGACAAGTTTGTCCAGTTATATTCAGTCTGGCATACCATTCACGTCGTTCATCAGTAACACTACAGTCAAACAATACATACTCAACCGATTCTTTTGTTAAGCCACATACACATTGATCGTCCTGCTGCTGCTGCTGTGCCACATACACTCTGCTGCCCGCAAATGATCCTAGGTAAATTCATTCGAAACAATCCAGAGGCGCTCGCTCGAACATTAAAAAATTCATGTTTCCTCTGACCCTTTCTTCATCATTCGAGAGTTTAACACTGATTTTTTAATGATCTCAAAGCGTTTACGTGTGGCAGACATTTTTGTCCTCCTGTGCGCCAGTATTTTCACATTTGACAAAATTTACCGAACCGCTCATATCTCATGAACACTTCATCCTATACAGCTAAAAAATATTGCAAAGATCACATTTCATTGCATAAACAGGGTTCAGTAAGTACTTTGTCTATATATTTTCCTTCTATAAGAAAAAGTTCATCTAAACTTGGATGTCCAAATTGAGCATATTTCACTTTTTACGAATTTATTGCGAAAAATTGAATGGTTTATAAAGCTTTATAATTTTTATGGATGTAGATACGTATGAGTAGCAATACTCAAATATCAACGTCCTTACTAATGTCCTTCATTTTTTGCGAACTTTTGAAAAAGGTTTTTTTTTGTAAAGTTAAGACTAATATGATGCAGCTGGCGATAACATTCTTAAAGGGATACTCCAGTACCGACTTCTACATCAAGAAGATCTCTAAGTCCTGCACCATATGCGTAACCCATGCACAAGCACCGCTGGGAACCGAAGGCACCATGGGAACGCATCCACATTGACTAAGCTTCACCATGCTCCTCGTAATCGTACCCTTCATCAAGTGGTCCGAGGTCAAACCGATGACCACCACAACAGCAGCAGCAACAATCGCCCTGATGGATGATCTATTCACAGCGTAAACACTCCAGTCACCGTTGTCTCGGACAACGGTAGGCAGTTCATCGCAGAAGAGTTTAAGGCCTCCCTGAAGAACAGTTGTATGGATTTCTAGAAATTGACAGCGCTGTATCACCCATCAACTAATGGCCAAACAGAACTGTACGTCCAAACAGTAAAGGATGCCCTCTACACCAAGAAGAACACCAATGGAAATCTGCAGACCAACCAGAACAAGTTCCTTCGTCAGTTCCGAAAAGCTCCACAATCTACCACTGGACAATCTCCGTCCCAACTATTTCTAGGACAAGAAATTCGAACATGTCTCAACGTGGCGAGACTCGAAGTTTTCGCACCAGAGTGTGCGGAAAACAGAGAGCAGAAATGGATTCAACATTCCGCACACTCGAGGTGGGACAATCTGTTTACTTTCTGTCCGGCAACCCGTACCTGGACAAGTGGCTCTCCTGTACCATCGCAACCCGGTACAGTATGAAATCAGCAACCGAGAGTTCCGGATCAAGCACTACATCGACCAAATTAGGCATTTTCCAGAAAGACACCAACCTCAGAGTACCAGGAACTGACTGGTAACGAACCTGCCGAGGTCCTACCAAGACCACGACGGATTCCGTACTTTCATGCGCCGACTACCGCAGCACCAGCCCAGAGGACGCCACAACGAGTACGCGGAAAACAAACACCACCACCAGTCCAAACTCCAGCACCAGCCTGGACACCAGTTATACTGCGCCAATCTACACGCAGTCGCAGCACACCCTTATGATATTCATCATAGTCCCAAAAAGTGCAATTTAAGAGGAAGGGAGTTTTGTGTATTTTTTATTGTCTTTTAAACTTACAATTCAACTAGTCGTTTTCCGAATAACCAGCACTTTTTCTATGACCTAACTTTTTACATATATCCTAATGTTCCACCAATGTGTCGCCTTAGTTCTTAAACAATTTAAAACACACGTTCACACTTAACCCCTATTCACTATTTATACAAAAAAAGTTCGAATGTTTTTGTCCGTTTCAGTCTCCTCTTGAATCCATAACGTTCTAGTATCGTTCGAGCATCAATATTTGGGTGAACTTGTAGTCTGGTGTCATGTCTTCTAGCAATTTTTTTAATTTCCTCTTCCACAACTGGGATACCCAGATCTTTGTGTATGTTACTATTTCTAACGTACCACGGAGCATCAACTATACATCGCAGTATATTATTTTGTCTCCTCTGTGTTATATTTTTGTTACTCTTCCTGGCGCAACCCCAAAGTTGTACTCCATTCATCCAAATTGGCTTGATAACTTGGTTATGTAGAAGTATTTTATTATGTTTTGACAATTCGGATTTCCTCCAAATTAGCCAATGCATTTCTCTTGTTCTAATTTTTATTTCTTCTGCTTTTTTCCTGATATGCTCCTTCCAGCGCAATTTAGTATCAAGATTCATGCCCAGATATTTTGCTGTATTCGCGTGTGGAATTATGCTATAACTCAGTCTCAGCTGAACTGAGTTACTCTTCTTGTTCGTGAAATCAATATGTACTGATTTATTCTTGTTTAATTTTGTTTTCCATTTTCTTGTCCAGGTGTTAATATCGTCCAAAGCATTTTGAAGTTTCTTCGTCGCTACTTCTGCATTATCTCCAACTGCCAGTATTGCCGTGTCATCGGCAAAAGTTGCTATCGTTGCTTCTCTTGGTTGCGGTATATCATAAGTATATAATGCATATAATAAAGATCCCAATACACTGCCCTGAGGCAATCCTGCATGTATTTCTCTCAACTCAGAATATGAACCATCTTGTTTCACCCTAAACAACCTCTTTGTCAAGTATGACAATGATATCAACATAATTTTTTGGTAGGCACTTGCTGAGTTTATAGACTAGGCCTTGGTGCCATACTGTGTCAAATGCTTTGGCTACATCCAAAGGTACTGCGGAACAAACTATACCCTCCTCCAAGGTGTTTTCTATAATATTAACAAGCCTATGGACTTGCTCAATTGTTGAATGCTTGGTTCGGAATCCGAATTGATGTCCAGGAATCAGTTGTTTTTTGTCAATTATAGATTTTAATCGTTTTAGCAACAATTTTTCGTATACTTTAGACATAGTAGGAAATAAAGGAATAGGGCGATAGGAAGCTATTTCATTTGGCGGTTTTCCTGGTTTCATTATCATAACATTAGATACCTTCCATGCTGCAGAAACATATTTCAACCGAAAAGTAGCATTAATGATATTGGTGAGTTTAACTATTGCTTTACGAGGAAATTTTTTTAGTAACTCTCCTGTTATTAACTCATTTCAGGATCTTTTTCCACTGATATTCTTTATTTCAGTTTCCACTTCCTTTGGAGTCACGTGTGAGATTTCTGATTCCTCGTGGAACATGATGTCAGGGAAATTACAATCATTTTCTATGTTATGTAGACGAAACGTTTTCTCTAAATAACTTGCAAATAAGTCTGCTTTATGATTGTTATTCCTGGCCCATTCTCCATTTGAGGCATTGAGGCATACTTGTATAATCGGTCTCTTGATTATTTTAGTAGCTTTCCACAGGGAATAGTTAGTGTCTATCTCCGCCCTTACTCTCAGGAGATAATATCTCATGGTATTCTCCTTTATCTCTTTAATTTTTCTATTTAGTCTTTGTGTAAGATTATTTAATTTATTTTTATCTGCTGGATCCCTAGTGTTTTGCCATTTTCTTCGAGCTTTCCTCTTTTCAACTACCATTTTTTTAACTTTCAAAGGGTAACTTATCAGGCCTTTTTTCACAGGTTTAATCTTAGCAGTGTTATTCCAGGCAGCCTGCTGGATGTCAGTAATTAATTTTTCTGTTTCATAATCCAGTTCTTCCTTGCTTTGGAGTGATACATTTAATTTTACTAGATTATTTAAATTAATTTGAAAGCTTTCCCAATCAGTGGTTTTATTGATCAATGATAGTGTAGCTTCCTGTCGTATGAGTATTTCACTTAGTGTTAAAATGATAGGTGAATGATCAGAGCTTAAATCAAAATTCTCTTCTATATTCATATAATTTGCTGACATATTTCTAGAAATAAAGAAATCAAGCAAATCTGGCTTCTTATTTACGTCTGTAGGCCAATATGTAGGTTTGCCTGTGGAATGACATTCACATCCATGGTCTTTTAGATCTGATAGCATTTCTTTTCCCTTAGCTGTTGTTAGCCTTGATCCCCAATATTTATTTTGAGCATTAAACTCACCTCCAACGATAAATTTTTCTCCAAGGCTCTTAAGGAATTCTAAATAATGTTTCTTCTTTAAGTTATTTCTTGGTGGAAACTATGCAGAACATACATTGAAGTTATACCTATGTGTTTTCACATTAACCACTGTTCCTTGTATAGCATCAGTTCTGTAGGGTGCTTCTTCATATTGAATTAGATTATCTCTAATTAAAACAGCACTACCTCCTCTTGCGGTATTTTGAAGGAGTACCGTGTGGTAACATTTATATCCCTTTTATTTTTTTATAGGAGTGTTCTGTAAGATGTGTCTCACTTAAGAGCCCTATATCTATGTTTTGAAGAACCAAGAATGTTCTGAAATCTGTCTGTTTTTCACTTATCCCATTTGCATTCCACAACGCTATTCTTATCTCTTTCCTGTTCGTGACTTGTTTCTTGAAGAAGCAGCGGCTTTTTCGCTCTTACTTTCCAGCTGTTTCAATCTGTGACATTATTAAGTGTTCGCCCTTGTTCTACAATACATTCCTACTGTTTATCAAATTTTTCCAATAGAGTTTGGAGCGTGATATTTATATTATTATGGTCATCTTTTACATTTTCTTTCATAGTATTCTCTTGTACTACTTGTGAAAAAGTTCTATCTTCAGTGACTGTAGATGTTCTTACTTTCTGAGCTTTTTGAAGCTGTATATTTAGATCAGTTTGATTTATATTTCTCCCTTTCCTCCTCATAGCCTCATTCCTTATCTCTTGTAGTTTTTTTTGCTACTTCGCAACCTCTATAGCTAGCAGGATGTATTTTACCGCAATTTGCACATTTTGGCATTTTCATACTTGACTTCTTACAAACGATTGTTAGGTGTCGACCTGCACATTTCACACACCTAGGATCTCTGTTACAGAATACCTAGGTATATCCAAATGCTTGACACTTTTTGCATTGCGGTATTAATGTAGATTTTCTGAGCGGTTCTATTTGAATTTTCAAACCCAATATCTCTTTGATTTCATAGATTCTTTTAGGGCTTTCGTTATTTTCAAATGTCAACATGAAAAACGGGAGTGGAGTTTTGTCTTTTCTTCGAATCATGTTTGAAGCTTCTATGATTTTAAGATCCTTAGCTTTCAAGTCTTCTACAATCATCTCCGCTCTGCATGTGTGATGAAGTTTTTTTTCAACTACTTTTATAGGTATTGTCTGTTTATTTTCATATGAATGCCACAGATATCCTTACTTAAGAAAATTTGTCAGCTTTCTACAATCCTCAACATTTGTGGGATTTAACTCGATTTGTCCATTATTCATAATAACAGCTGTATAATTAATCTCGTGTCTCTTCAGTCCATTATATAATGAGTCATAATTTTCTACTTGACTGTGAACAATTGGGGGTGGTCATCTTTCCTTATTGTTTAATTTTTGCACGGTTTTTGTTACAACGTTAGATGATTCTGATGGTAGTTCAGGTGATGTACATATTTTCCGTTTTTTTATGTTTTCTACTCTTTTGGGTTGTCCATTCAGTTTCTTTAGTAAGTTCCTCTTCATCTGTATAGTATAACTGTGCTGTTTCTTGTTTTTGAGTGGTTGTGTGGCCTGTTTCCCCCCTTAGGACACTTTGCAGCGATTTCTCCAGATCTGCAATTTTTTGCTGTAAAGTGGAGATAGTTTGTTCTAAACTAATTCTAGCAGATTTTTCCTTTGTCCAATAATTATATAGTTTCAATTCAGTTGTTGTATCATCACGAAAGTTCTCCATTTCTGTGAGAAATTCACTATCTAGAGTGTTCTCTTCAAGCAATAGTTGCCCCCCCCCCGAATCCTTGGGGCCCGCCTCCGAGGAGGGTGGATTTTCCAAGCTGCAGCCTGGTATACCACCTGGGGTAAATACTTCTGTTATCCATTGCTTTGATGACTTTGACCNGACTTTGACCCTAGTCAAAGGGCCTTCGGCAAGGAAAGATGAAGAAAGAAGTATAGGCAGATGAAGGAGGAAAGGGTAAACGACTACATAGCCCTCGAAACCTAATAGCTTCGGTGTCGAAGAAAACAAGAGTTGGCCAAGTAAGGCCTAGAAAAGATAACAGAGATGAGACTAGCGCACAGTAAGTGGAAGAAGCGCTTAGTCTCAGCTAGGGATCCACAGAAACGCTAACTCCTGTACAGTTAAGATAACTGCTCCCTATGGTCCTGTTGGTCCACGGGCCCTAACACATTCGGTCCACCCCAGCTCATAATGCTGGGCTCCACCATCCGTCACCCGGGGGACGCGCTCTCTAGGAGTTACAGGATTCTCCTGAGAGTGTGTTGTGTATGACACTAGAAATTTCACATTCGACAGTTGATGACACTGTCGCCCACACCAATTTGAACTCAACCGTTCTTTCTCTTTTTCCGCTGACCGTAGCCACGTACACACGTAGTTGCGCTACATGTATTTTCATGTGTATTTCAATAAATCGTTTTATTTTAACTGTCTGTGTTGTAATTTATCAATCCACAAAAACAACACACACGAGTATGTATGTATGTATGTATGTATATATGTATGTATATATATATATATATATATATATATGTATATATATGTATGTATAT
>NNCF01127332.1:865993-924519 GCA_002313205.1 Laupala kohalensis
GCCCCCCATGCCCCCCCCCTAATCACCACCACTGAATTTATGTAAAATTTATGTAATACTACTGTGTATGAGTGATATGCATTTCAATTCTTGATGTTGTAACAGGGTTTTGATTATAATATATCATTTTTTCAATGGATAAGAGCTCCTAATTAAAAAAAACTTATTAAGTTATTAAAGAATTTGGTATATGTGCCGGATATTTTGCTCTATATGGGCTACCTGTGATGTTGTGGGTAGCACACTTGCCTTTAGGTCTGTTGACACTGGTTCAAACCCAAGAAGATCCAAGTGGAAATTGTTGTGGTGTGCAAAGTGAGTTCGTGTCAGATTTTCTTTGGATTTGCATCATTTCCCTTGCTTTTCATTCCATTTCAATATTCACTCATCATTATTTGCCCCTCACAACATTCATACATCACCCACCTCAGGGAGGTGCATGCAAGGGCATTCAGCACCCTTGTAATGTCCCAGCCATGTGGGTGATGAGGCCACATCTCATCCTCCACCTCAGGTATCCAAAACCTTGTGTTGGGTAAAAGTAGTGAAAATGAAGATTTTGTTGTACTTTTTACATTTGAAAATTGATTGAATTGTTGTTTGAGATGAGGGTGAGAATCTTCTATAATTGAATAAGGAGATTCAGCTGCAGTTGACAAAGTGTTGCAAATGATTGATCCATTTCTATTTGAACATTAAGAATTTTTTTAAGTTGTTGGCAATTCCATGTAAACTGAACCTGACAGGCAAAAAAAAATATTTTTTCAAATAACAATGATCAGTATTACTTTTCGTGTCTAATGAAGTTGAATTTTACTATCTTGAGAAAATTATCAATATAAATAGTTTAATCTAGGAAATACAGTTATACAAAGTTCTGTGTAACAAACTTCTGTAAATCTGTATGAAGTTATTTTAATTCTATGTTGGCTGTGATGTTTTATCCCAGACATTAATCAGTTTTGTTATTTCAGTATTACATTAAAGAAAAAACTTTCCTCTTTTGGAAAAACTTAGGTTAATAGAGGAAGGTGATATATTAAATGTGCAATGTGTATTATCTAACATCCAGTTTTTAATTCTTTTCTAAATTTATACTTCAATTCTGTTTCAATTAGATAAAACGGTATTTTGTTTGATAATTTTGGTATTTTTATTTCTAATTTTCTTTCTCCATATTTATTAAAATAAATAGGAATCTGAAAATTTTATTTTTTCTTTGTACCATATTCATGTTTATGTATTGCTGTCATATTTACATTATACCTATTTTTTATTATCAGTTCAAATTCATACATATTTCTTATATTTGAAATTTTTTCTTTTGAGTACATTTCATTTATATTATTTAATTTTTTGTTACTAAAATATTTTAGTGCTTTATCCTGTAATTTTTGTAATATTTTTAAATGCGGATCAGATGTGAAACCCCAGATAGAGATTTCATATCTTAAAACAGATTTAAACAGCGCATAATATATTATTTTAAGTATGTATATAAGCATAATTTCTTTAATTCTACTCATTCTCCATATACAAATTGTAAGTTTTTTTGTTATGTTCAAAGTGTGTTCTTTCCATGTACATTTTTTGCCTATTATAACCACTAGGTATTTAAGATTATTAACCAGTTCAATTTTATCTGTACATTTGCAGTTTTGAAATTTTCTGTGTATACAATTTTTTTTGTGAAAGATTATTTCTGAGTTGATTCTTTTTGTGTGTGAAGTTGTGATATGCAATAATTTTGTTTTATCTTTATTAATTTTATCTTTATTAAGGCCTTTTTCATGTACCCAACTTTGAAAATTTTCAAACTCTTTTTGCAATATTTATAATGCTTTATTTTGAACTTTATTGAATGAGATTATGATGTTATCATCTGCATATAAGAAAAATTTGCATTTTTTGAAACACAGATTTACATCATTTTCATAAATTATATAAAGTATTGGTGCCAAATAACTGCCTTGTGGAATACCTTTGTCTAATTTAATGCTATCACTATAATGATTTTCAATTTTGACTTTGTAAGATCTTTCACTTAGATAACTCTGAAATAATTTAATTGTGTTCCCTCTGATTCCTATATTTCCTAAGGTTTCTAACAATTTTACATGATTAATTACATCGTATGCCTTAGACATGTCTATAGATAATATCATTATATGTTCACATTTATCAAGTCTATTATTGATTAAATTTGCAAAGTTTTCTAAGAGATTTACAGTGCTTTTATTTCTTTGGCATGCAAATTGTTCATTTACTATAATGTTGTACTTTTTCTATATAATTTGTTAATTTTAGCGAGATGTATTTTACAGAAAGAATTTCCTATTGAGTTTAAAATCAAAATCAGTCTGTAATTATCATAACTTACGAAAGATTCTCCTTTATGAATTGGTCTTATGATTGCTTTTTTTAAATTAGTAGCAAATTCTCCTGATAGTATGCTATTGTTGATTATTATAGTTATTAATTAAATTAAATTTTTTGCTTTTTCTTTGATATGTTCAATTTTTATATTATCTATACCAGGCGCCTTTTTGTTATCCATCTTTAGAATATTTTTTTAAATTTCATCCTCATCTGCTTCAGGCAAGTAGAAAGAATTTATTATTGAATTATTATTATTTAGCTGAAAGGTTTTAATTCCACAATTGTGTGATATTTTATGAATTTGATTTTTGGAGTTGCATGGAAAATTATTGGTTATATATTAATATTATCTTTTTTTCTTAGTTTTTCTATTATAATTTTATCTAATGATTCTTTTTCTTAACAGTCTAATAGTGCATTAATTATTTGCCGAGTTTTCCTAGCATCAAATTTATTCTCCTCAAACTGTTTTGAAAAGTATATTCTCTTTGGTTTTATTATTTGAGCATTAATTTCATTTTTCAATGCTTTGTATTCTATTCTGAGTGTATTTTTAACTTCTAAATTTAGTGTAGATGTATTTTTCCATTTTTTCAATCTTGCATCTCTTTTGGACATTAAATTTCTTATCTCATCATTCATCCATGGTTTGATGTTTGTGTTTTTTTTTACTACACCATTTTCTTCACTGGTAGATTTTTTAAAAGTTTCACTGACAGCCTCATTAATCACATCAGTTGATTTATCCTTGAGAACTATATTTAATTTTGTAAGGTTTCTGTTTAGAATTTTTTTATTTACATAACAATTTTTTACTTGCCTTTTGTCCTTACTCTTGTTAATAATAAGATTTTTGTAATCAATAAATATACCTATGGCATAGTGATCAGTTAATCACTGTAATTTTGTTCCACGTTGGGCAAGCCAATTGTAACAAAACGAAAGGTGTAGTGGACAATACTGGATGGTGTAGTGGGTAACACTCACCTTATTTCATTTCCTCCGGCTAGCTCATTCTCCCACTACCAAGTCCTAATCCCAATTAAAAATCTTTTTGACTGCTTAACCGCTTGAGGATAGGTACTACACCTTCACGCGGATAATAAATTAAAAATTCACAATAACCTGGGAATCAGTAGATAAATTAATTATAAACTTTGTTATATACTTTTTTTAAGAATAGTCTGTAGTTTTTTTGGATATATACCATTAAGTTTAGCCATTTTTGAGCAAGAAAAAGTGCATGAAAATTGCTTTTTCCCAAATACCTCGAAAACCACATACGTAAGCGAAAAATGTGGAGGAACAAAAAATTAAGGGAATATAGAAAATAGTAATCTGAGTTTTTTTCACTTCTGTGGATGCAATAGTAACCGAGTCATAGTTCTTTGAAGGTAACGCAATGATCCCCGAAACCCCGAACAGTGTTATTTGTCAAATAACTGGAAACTGTCAGTTTCTCATGCTAAACATAAGTGAGACCATTCTTAACATACATAAAAAGACCATTCATAATATTTTCTTTATATGTCGCGCAAAGAATATAAAAACACGAGTTACAATAAAAAAGAAATTTATAAAATATGCAAGGATTTCTCCAGCTTTTTGTGACCATTTTCAAAATGTAATATTAAATATTGTGTTTTTGCTACTTTATTTTAGCAGTATACTATCTTTGTGTAGGTTTAAATTGTATCGTTTTTTAAAATGTGATGTTCAGATCCATATTATTCGAGGGAAACTTTTTACTGAAATCTAAGAGAAACGGATTGAAATGGATGGGTAAACATCTTGCATTTGAACTAACCGCCTCTTGAGGTATGATGTGTATTCGTTGGAAGCGTTGTTTCTGAAACCCCCACTTCATCGTTCCCAATGAAACAAACCAATTTTTGGACCTCGATCACATCTCGATTGTGTAGTGTTTACTTCATATTCTATGATCCAATAGAATGCTCAGAGCTGCTCAGAGCTTCGCTTGTAAGTGAAACAATGTTCGGCGCCTACGACGTTGTTTGTTTAAATGTAACAATGAGACGTGTGATGATCCAGATTTTTAGGTTGGAATGAACAGAAATGGAATATCGGGGGATCTCGCACTATGATGCATCTGTTGAGACGTCAAGTGAAGACATTTTAGGTAAACATTTAAATATCGGTTCAGAATTGAAATATATGTATATTAATTGTCTGTATTGCATTACTATTACTGCCCCATTATTTATTCCTTTTTTGTTTTACATTCATATATTATATTCCTCCTTAGTCATTTAATATAAATATTGCATTACTATGTTTTAGTTGAAATTAACATCTTTTAGTAATTGTTTTTTCAGGATTACTCTTCATAGTAAATAAATGGGATGAAAATGGGATATACTGTTTTATACAGTACTGTAGCAACATAAAGTAACATGTTCTACCTTTTGTTTTGGTGTGTGGTGTTTTGCATCACTAACTTCTCAGTTTTATGTGTGGAGCATTTTGTTTGTGTAATGGATTTTGTAGCATTATGGACAATATCTTATGTTGTTAAACTACTCTCTGGCTGGAAACATCTTATATTACCCATATGTATCATATCTTTCTACTATCAAACTTGAATTCAGTGATTTTGGGGAAATTGAAATGTGAGAGGTCAAATAGAAATGTGAAATGTGATAATCCCAAAACAATGAGATTCAATAATAACTCTTTGTGTATTGTCAACAATATTTGTGTGATCATATAACCTGTGGGAGTAAATTTATTTTGTATATTAACTCTTGATAAACCTGCTTATTTTATAATTGACTTAAATGTGTGTTTTGTGGAGTGGAGATTGCTATGTTGTTGATGGGGAGTGTATGTTACATGTCAAAGCAAGTAGACTTTGTTTTCACATGGAATCTTCTCATCGATTGAGCTGTACAATTTTGAGTTTTATTTTCTTATATTATCAGTCAAATCTCACTAATTTGGATTTCAAGGTGAAATCAGTTTTATTTGAACTAAAGAGGTCTTGAATTACAGAGGTAATATAAAATTATATTTGAGTGAAAGAGGTAAAAAATTGCTTACTTTATTTTGTGTGGACTAGTGGGTATTTTATGGATAGAGCGCTGAGCTGCTGGCTAGATGGCTGAGGTTTGATCCCAAGTGAGATGTGAATTTTTCATCTTGCTTCAACATCCAGATTGACTCTCTGACCTATGCAGATCCTGCTGTAAAATTAGTACCAGGTCTATCTTGGGATCAAACCAGCTGCTGTGAGTTGCTGGCCACATTTCCTCCTCCTAGTGTTGAGGCTTAGTAATTGCGGAGCTCTATCCTCTGTGAACCTCATTGGTACACCTTTGAGGCCTGTTATGGGATAGTTTGACTCGACACATTTCAGAAGCTTAGTTTAATAATTACGTTGCAGATAAGTGGTAAGTTTATGTACATATGTGTGTTCACTACTGTATTTGCTCTTTTCCAAGAAAATCTGTTTTTTTAGACTTTCATTTTTGTTACATCTTGAACTTATGTCAGAACTGTGTAGGTTCAAGAGGGAATACTTCAAATTGTAGAGGTCGGCTTAAAATTGTAAAAGTCAGGATTTCATAAATTACTTTGAAGTCTTTTGGGGAGAAAAAACTCCTCGAAACATTGAGTAAAGTTTTTTTTAAATAATGGATTTTTTCTTGGGAACTGGGAAAATTCAATTTGTAGAGGTTTCCAAAGTAGCGAGGTTCATCTAAATTTATATTGTTTCATTATTATTGATTTTGGAAATTTTTTTGCTCATTTATTTTTTGTGGTTTTGATAGAAGTGCATCCTTTTATAATAATTATTTCTATTCCTACTCACCACAGACTTAGAAAGACATTACAGTACGAATTACACAATGAAGTAACTTTCTTACTCATTTCAGTCTCCTTATTACTGTACGAGCATTACTGCATGTTTTTTGTAGTATGATTTGGGAACATTTCAGTATATGGTTGACCTTCCATGGCTGCTTCCTGGGGTGAAGAGCCAAAGTCATTGTTTGATGGGTTTTTTTCCTCACTTGCTGTGTTGTGGAGAAAATGTAGCGTGGAGAAATGTGAAACTTTTTAAGAAACATATTAGTTTTCTCTTATAAATCTTTCCCTTTTATGTTTAATAATAATAATAATAATTAAAATTGAAATTTATTTTCCAGAATACATACATACATAATTAACAACAACAAATGTTTTTTAGGTTTTACATTAATTTTACATAGTTTATACAGCCTTTACATAATTAATACATCTTCTTTTTCATTCATTTATTCTAACAAATTATTTTACAATAAGTTATTTACACACATATAATAATAATTGAATTGAAATTGAACAAAATACAAAAATGATTTACATCTAATAAATATGTACATGATTAGTACAACTTATTTCTTTTATTTAATGTAAAAATTTCTAGCAAATTTTACACATATTTAATTTATTGATTAATTTATTAATTAATTAATGTTAATTAGTGTATAAAAAATCTCTCTAAGTTCACAAGAACTTGTCAGAGAGATTATTTAGTTTTTATTTCTTATTTAAAACATTTAATGTACTACTACTACTTTGTTTTTGAGTTGATGGTATTTCAGTATCCTACTATTTTATTCAATTTAGTCTGTCTTTATTATTAAAATATTCTAAATACTTATCTTTTTATTAATATTTACCAGATTTTTATCTATTTAATAATGTGAAATGATTAATTATGATTTATCTTTTATTTCAAACAACCAATTTTCCAGTTCCTTTTTAAATATATATTTTGAATCTAATTCTATTGTGTTGTCCAGTAATTTGTTTACTAATTTAGGTATCATGATTTATTCTTTTCTTTCTCCATATTTATTGAAGTAATACAGGATTTTAAAATTATATTTTTTCCTTGTTTTGTGTTTATGATCATATTTTTCTAGAATATGTGAATTGAACCTATATTTTGTTAATAAATTAAATTCATATAAGTTCTTTATGTTAAGAATTTTCTCATTGAAATACATTATGTTCTTACTATTGGAATTATTTTCACTGAAACTTTTGAGTGCTTTATTTTGTAAATTTTGCAAAATTTTAATGTGTGTGTGTTGGATGTAGAACCCCAGATGGTAATTCCATATCTTAAAACAGAATCAAATAAAGCATAATAAATAATTTTTAGTATATAATTAGGTGTGATATTTTTTATATTGCACATTCTCCATAAACATGTTCTTAGTTTTTTGTGATATGTAAGGTGTGCTCTTTCCAAATAAATTGTTTATCTATAATTACTCCTAAATATTTGAGATTACTAACTAATTCTATCTGTGCAAGGACAGTTTTGGAAATTCTTATGAATATAGTTATTATAAAGGAATGTTATTAGTGAATCTATTCTTTTAGTGTGTGGGGTAGTGATATGTATTAATTTGGTTTTATTTTTATTTAAAGTGAAACCTTTTTCATGAGTCCAATTTTGAAGAGTTTTCAAACTCATTTTGTTAAGTTTTTAGGGCCTTTTCTTGATCTTGATTAAAGGAAATTATAATATCATCCGCATAAATAAAAAATTTACATTTTTGTGTAACACTCCTGTACATCATTCACATAAATGATGTAGAGTAGTGGTGCCAAATAACTGCCTTGAGGAATACCTTTGTCTAAATCTATCCTGTCACTATATGTATTATCTATTTTAACTTTATAGGATGTGTTACTTAAATAACTTTGAAATAATTTTAATGTATTTCCTCTAATTTCTTATTTTTTCTAAGGTTTTCCCTAATTTATCATGATCAATAACATCATATGCTTTTGACATGTCTATTGATTACATTAAAATATGTCCACATTTATCTAGTCTATTGTTTATTAAATTTGCAAAATTCTCTAAAAGTTTTTCTGTACTTTTGTTACTTTGGTATGCAAACTGTTCATTAATTATGATTTTGAATTTATCTATGTAATTTGTAAGTTTAAGTGAAATATATTTTTGAAATAATTTTCCTATAGAGTTGAGTATCGAGATTGGTCTATTATTGTTGTAATTTAGGAAGGAACCTCCTTTATGTGTAGGTCTTCTTATTGCCTCTTTTAATTCTGTTGGAAATTCTTCTAGTTTTATGCTTTTATTAATAATATTAGTTATTAATTTAATTAAAATTATATCATTTTCTTTTATATGTTCAATTCTTATGCTGTCTAGACCTGCTGCCTTTTTGTTATCCATCTTTAATACAATTTTTCTAACTTCATCTTCATTTGTTTCTGGCAAGTAAAAGGAGTTAACTATTGAATTGTTTTTATTAATCTTAAATGTTTCTATATTACAATTATGTGCTATTGTATCAATTTGGTTTTTGAAATTGTATGCAAAGTTGTCGCTTATATTGTTAATATTATGTTTTTCCTAAATTGTCAGTTATTATATTCTCTACAGGTTCTTTTCCTTTACTTCCTAATAATTCGTTTATTGTTTGCCATGTTTTCTGTGCATTTAATTTTTTTTTCAAATTGTTTATGAAAATATAATCTTTTATGTTTAAATATTTGAGCAGTGATTTAATTTCTTAAAGATTTATATTCTGATATAAGTAGATTTTTAGCGTTTAGATTTAATGTGGATAATTTTTCCATTTTTTTAATACTGCGTCCCTTTTTGACATCAATTTCCTAATTTTATCATTCATCTGTGGTTTTAGATTGGTATTTTTCCTATTTGTTCCTCCATGTTTTACCACTTGATTGTTTAAACGTTTCTCTAGTAGCTTCATATATTACACTCACTTCTTTATTTTCAAGATCTTCCAATACTGTTTTCTTTCACCTGTTTTGTAAGCCCATTGGTTTTAAGTATAGAGTTTGCATTCAAGGATTTAGCAATATTGGACTAACTACATGAGCTATTTTTGTCTCATCTTTGAGGTGATAGTAAGTAGGTATTCTTTTCTTAAGTCTGAATGAAACTCTTAAATTTATTATGTGTACTTGTCACCCGATGTCTGAGATATTTGAACTGATTTAATTTTGTTTATCGACCATTTATCTGCTTGCTTCAATCTATTTGAGTTTTATTTCACCGATCAAAATGTATTCTTCATTCTCCCTCTGTTCTTACCTGTTCGGTATTTCTGATGAAAGTATTAGCTATTATTTGAGATAAGCATGAGTGTATCCTAGTATTATCAAATCATCTGGTTATTGTAGCTTTGTCAGAAATAGAGGTCCTTCATTTTTGTGGGATTTCAACCTTGCTGAGTTATGCATCAGTTCTCTGATGCTGAATCCATTGTTAAGAAATATCAAATCATTTTAATTTCCATTACAAATACTCAGGGGTGGATCCAGGAGGGGGAGCACTCAAGAGGTCCCTTCTTAGGGAAAAAAACATCAAAAAATAATTTCTTGAAATAGCAATTTAAGACTTTCTTGTACATAAATTATAATGTAAAGGTGTGCCTTAAATTGCACTTTTGTCAGTGAAGCTTAAAAAAAACTTAAATTTGTAAGTTTTTGTAATAGTATGTCTATTTATAGGTTTTTGAGGATGAAAAATGGGTATGTTGTGTTAAGTTGTGACATGCAAAGTTATTTGCACACAAAATTGAATGAAATTTTCTCTTTTGTATTGTGGGTGTCTGGAAGATGAGTGAAATTGATGTCAATAAAAAATTTCATTTCAATGTTACAATAATTCACCAAAATGAAAGTGGTCAGGTCAGCTCAGCTAATGATTTTAATGCTAGTAAATTAAAAAGGACAATTTCTGTTTATGCTTCCTAGCAAACAGTTTCAAAACTTTGTGTAAAGTAGGTGCTATTTCCTTATGAAAATAGTAGTTGACCTCTCAATCGCTCTTCAGTCAATGTATGTATCTTACAGGTTCCTTCACTGTGAAGAAGAACAAGATTACTCAGCTTTACCTTTTTTTCTCAGCTTTACTTATTGTCATCAATAGGGTATGAATAACTCTCAGCGATTCTTTTAACTTTGGAAGATCTGACGTGTGTTTGATTGAAGCATATTTGGCCAATTCAGATTTTGGAAATCATGAACCACTCTCACTGGCCAGATAATCCACTATTCTTATTTTTTTAACTTCAGTTTCCATTTTATGATCCAACTCCAGCTATTCCTAAGGGTTTTGAGACAGTTGTTTCAAATTTTTGTTGGAGGTAGGGGCGAGAGATCAAGTATGAAACACAATAGTATTTTCTAGTTGGATATTGATGAGGCGATACTAGTATTCATTTATTCTTTAAAAAATATTTTCTAGGTTATTGTTATTGTTTGGTATTTTCAGAAAACAGAGCTTATTGAGTAATTAGATAACAAATAAATTGTTGCTCATCTGTTTAATTAGCATTTTATATAATTTGCATGTAATATTTATTTCATAGGTATCTCTCAAAGAGAATCTAATTTCTAAAGAACCATCAATATAATTATTTTGCAATGAAATGACTAACTTAACTGAGACACCCTCCAATATAGCTGCACTTCTGTCCGTCCTTGCAACAGAAACAAACAGTATCTACCTCTCTTTACAAGTTTAATGTCCCAGATTTCACTAATACAATGTAATAATAGCGTATATTTATGATAAATTTTTGTTTTCTTTCTTCCCTACCTAACTTATCCCAAAAGATGTTGTTTATTTAAAAAAATAAATAACTCTTACTGTATGGACAGGTTTGCAATTTTGTGTAGTTTGCATCTTGGCTAAGACAACATTGTAAATTGGAATCAATCCATTTGGTAGGCTGTTAATTAGTAGGAATGGAGTTCTGAGTATTTTTTTCTTCCAATTAAAAAATTCTTCCCACTCCAATGACTACCCTGATTATTAGTCTTACGCTCTTTGAGGCTCTTGAGTGTGGCATCTACCAGTTTAATTATGTTGAGTTCATCCATGTATTGAGCTTGGAACTTTTGTAGCCAATGGTAGTATTTGAGTTGTGAGAGAGTGTTAATAAATGTAAAGATGTCTCTCTTAAATACCATCAGCTCAGGACCAATTTCAGCCACACTTCTAAAAATGAGCATCCTGTAAAATTAATGTTACGTGTGGGGACTGAAACCAAACACTTAAATTGGATCATCTTGCTGGGCACAGCAAATCAGTAATTTACGATCTAGTCATGGATGTCTGAGGCCACTGCATTTAGTCATAAATTTTTGTGAATAGAACCTTCTACAAGATGTTTTTCACTGAAAATTTAAATAATTTACTACTCAAGTGGTATAGTCTATGAGGGTTTTGTGAAGTGTTTGATTGCTTTGGGGTTGTAACCTAAGATTAATTAAAAGTAAGTGCCATTTGTTTCTGTTTTTTTATCTTGTAGACAGGACCATCCCTCTCCATAAAATTTAGTTATTTCTGCATGTAACTAAGAGGTTTGTCTTCTATGTGTCCCTGAAACTCACGGCAAGAATTCTCAGAGTTTGATACTAAATTTTTCTGTTCCCACCAATATCACATATACAGAATGATACGAACTATCAGCCTGTTGTGAAGGCTCCAATTATGCTCTCAAATTTGTAATTGTACTGTAAATATGCTTCTTTACTTCCGGGCCCGGTTTTTGCCAATATCTGCTTGATTCACAAAAAGTTCTACATCAAATTTCAGTAATATTTGAACTTTCTGGGCTTGTTTAAAATTTGTTGCGAAAATACAGGTTTGAAGGAACTCCTAATTTTGTTTAGATCATAATCGGATCTAAGGTGAGTTAATATGTTAACTTATTTTTTCATCCTGACCAAATCCTGAAGATTGTGACATCTTAATTGTTCTTTACTTTTGATGTTTTAACTGGCACATGTGAATGGAAAGTGCAAATATGGATGGAAACTGCGAACACATGATATAGATGGAACATCCATTAAACAGGGCATTTTAAATTGATTTTTTATTAGGCGACAAAGTTGGGAGTTAACATGTCCCCACCAAATTATATCAGCCATAAACACAAGAATGAACAAATGATTCTGTGAAATATGCACACGTCTCTCCAAAAATATTGTGTTTAATGTTTTTACACAATGAATGTTTGAATTTGAGGTGAATTTGAAGTCTCTCACCTTGTCAGCATTGCCTTTTCCTGTGTCCTGAGATTTCATTATTTCATAAATATTTAATGCTCATACTCTTATAAAGACACAAAATTTTCAGTTTTGTGAACTGAACAATAATTTGGTTCTTGAATGACAGGAAGTTAATATTACGAATGTCTGCTATTCAATAAAATTCTGAATATTACTTCTTGTTAAATTTCAAACACCATTAGATGAAGGAAAGAAAAGTAGGAGGGAAATTTAAAATTTGAAACTGAATTTTGAAGAATTTCCCGGTTTAAATAGACAACAGTATATTCTTCAAAATTCAATTTCAAATTTATCTCCTACTTTTCTTTCCTTCATCTAATGGTCGGTCAGCGTAATTCAAAGAGAAAAGACTCGAATCATTCTCTACGTGGGTGAGGAAGGCTGGGCGCTGAAACTGTTCCATCAAATTTGTGAGTGAATTTTGTGTTTTTCTTTTTATTTCTCACCAATTTTAAAACTTTGTAATTTTTAGAAGACAATAGTGTCACTTTATTTTCAAGACTTTTGTTATATATTAATTTTTCTACATGAGTGAGGATGACTGGCAATTTATTTATAAATACATTTCCATAAAATGTCAGTTCTCAAAAAATTCCCTCTGGTTGGTGAAAATTTCCGAAATTGGGAACAAAACTCGCAAATATGCAACACTGGTTTGAAACAATCCTGCAAATTGGCAACTGGACTTTAATGACAAATGTTTTTTTCCCTAAATAACTCTACAACAAATATATGGATTGAAATTATACTTGACATATGCATTTTGTATCATTTAGAATACAGACATATTGCAGGACAGCTTTTATTGACACTTCATTGACTTCCAGTAACAAAAATTAAAAAAAAACAATCATTTTTTATGTACATTAAAATAAGCGTATTTATTGCTCGGTCTCATTTTCGCACATTGTTTTAGAAATAAAATGAGGTTAAAAATGTAGTTTTCTGTTACTGTCACAATTTTCACCTGTTCTTAGAAATGAAAGCATAAGAAATGGACTATGCCAATGAGAGACTGAACATCTCGGGGATGGTTGGTAAATTAGATGGAATAGAAACAATAAAGAACAAACATAAATACCAAAAATAACATTCAGAAAAGGGTGTAAAGTGAAGTTGTTATCCATAGTTTCTGCATCTGATTCTATTTCCCTGTGGAAGAACTATTCAGTACAATACTAATTACATGTAATTTTCATTTAATTTTTTTGATTTTATTATTAAAACTAATTAATCTGGTAATTAATTATTAAAATCAATTCTTCTTGTGACCGTTTTCAACAAAGAGAGTTCACAGTCGTACTTGCTTATGCTAGCCAAGATACTTTCAAGATGATCCTTTGTCAAATTATCTTACCCCCTTCCTGATCCTATCCAAGTGCCTTATGTTACAGTCATTTTACATATTCGATTCTTTGTGGCTGTTAAACCTTGATCTAATCCCTTCCCTGAATAGGTTGTGGGGTGTTGTATACAATTTCAGTGGGTGGTACTGATAAATATTTTAATTGTAATCAGGATCAAGACACGCAGCAGACAAAAAACCTGTGCATGCTCCTCCAGGCTCTCCTTCATCCCCTTGCCTTACTTGTCTGATAAACCAGACAATTCCTTTCCACTGCTGGCTGGTTCATTACTAGAATTTTCTCTTGTAGACACATACCATTCAAGTAAAACCTAACTTCTATTAGTTTTCTGTTTAGTCAGAAGGAGAATTGTGCACTGAGTTTCTAAACTGTTTGTTGCAGTTCTTAGTTCTGAAAGTGATTGAGTAAGTACAGTTTTTTGAGCAAGTGATGAATACCTCTATTTTGGATTAGGAGGGATGCATAACTCTTATTCATTTTATTGAGGACCCCCAAATTTTTTAAAAGGGAATGCTATTATAATCTGTAAAGGTCTCAGGAAAGAGGATCTGTGGGACCTTTAAAGAAGAGAACTCTAGAGCGCTGTAATGTTTTGTCCCTTTGTCCTTTGAGATTTATACATGGTCATTTCATCCAGCAGCTTGGCAACATTGTGTATAGAGCCTTTGCTGTTCATACACGTGTTCAAGCTTTTTGAATTTCAAATGAGATGGGATTTTGAATTTCATCCTCAATTCTTTAAGAAGGAACAACAATATTCAACCAACATCTGTATAGGTTTATGAACATAGTGCTTCATAGCACTGTGTAGAACACTAATCAATACATAAATTGTGTAAAGGAGAAGAGTTAATTGATCGAAGTGTGTGTGCGCGCGTGTGCGTGCATGTGTATATATTATATTTATATATTTATATTATTTCCAATGGATGGTGACAAAATGGATGAATTGAGCAACATTCTGACTAAATGAATGAATAAATTAAATCTCATATCGTATTTAGGGTAAAATTTACTTTTTGACAGTGCACATGCTCTATTTTTTTTTTACTTTAATATGGAGGGTACTTCACGTGAAGGTCAAAGTAATCTTTTGAAAATTTCTCAAAAACATCTCTAACAATTTTGCTAAAGTTTTCTGTATGCAAAGTGTAATTAGTATATGTTACAACAGTATTACTGATATTTTGCTTGAAAGGTTGATGTAGATTTAAAATAATTTCCGTCTGTTGCACTAGCTCATTAGTTTACTGTTTCAAGAGACTTGCATATTATTTAGCAGTGTAAATGGACCAAGCAGAGTCTGAATACATTTCCAGTAATCTGAAAGTAAAGATATTACAGTGATAAAATACATAGAAGGACTGATTGTTTAGCATTGATTGTATTTGTGTCAATTCTCTTTTATGTTTGTTATTACCAAAAAGAGTAAAATGTTTCCACAACCGTCTTCTTGCTTCGTTGAAATAGGAACATGTGTGAAGTGCAGTGCAGTGTAGTGAGGTGATTGGAGTCTTAAGGGTATAGAAAATGCTCAGAGTGAAAGTAGTGAAGTGAAGTGTACATGATTGCTCTCAGCAACTCTTTTTTGGTTTTATTTTTTATGGTTATTAATTTCTTTTATTTGTGTTATAGCAATTACTTTTATGCTAAGGATATAGGAGGAGTAATGACATATGTGTGTATATTGAGCACGTTTGTACATATGAGTGTGTTTCTGCAACTGTTTGTGAGCAAAAAATTCGTGTATGTATGTGAATATACACACACATGAGACTCATGTAGATAATTAATTTCTTAAATATAATTTCTTTCTCATTGTAACCATGTGTGATAATTTTCTAAGCATTTTATTCCATTTCTGTGTGTGTATTATAGAAATTTTTATAGATATTGATGATTAGTTTTTTAACTTCATATTATTTTATTATGTATGTATTCTTTTCTATCTGCCACCGAGCATTGCTCACTAGCAGACTAATACATTACTATTACTATTATTTACTGTCCTACACACACACCCATATATATTTATGTATGGTTTATGTATACCAATCTTCTTTTACTCAGGAAAAAATGATTTTAATATTGTTAAATGAAAAAATACATTCTGGTTTTTGAAACCATACATTTAACATCCTAATGTTACAAATTCATAATAATACAAATTTAATACTCAAATTGATTGTATACAACATATAAGTTCCACCTCCAGGGCCAAGAATAAATAAGTTCTTGGGTGAAACCAACATAAAGTAGTCTGAGAGAGAAACAAATCAATCAAAATGTCACAAATTAGTCTAGCATACCACTTCACTCTTTGAAGAGTTAGGGGTAGGGGTGGTGAAATTGTATTTAAACGGCATCATGTCACTACATCTGAAAGGTCCTGAAATCTAAGGATCAAACACAAATATCTGTTTCTTTTGATGCAATATTTTTAAATGACATTCCCTCCCCACTCCACTTATGGGGTTCTAGAGTTATTTATCCCCCCCTCCTTCCTCCAATGGTGATCTAATTCTAACAAAACATTGAAAGTGAAAGTTAGAGATTTTACTTTATTATTGTCTATTTTCGATAATTTTTCGTGTCTTGTTCTTCCCTATCCCCACCTTTAGGGGTGTAGTACACCTCTTACGTTTGATAGCAGATAGTAGCATACTGAACGGTTACATAGCAGCATCAGGGGTGTGATTGTTCATCTGAAAATCCCTGAAAACTATGGTTTTGACTCTGCAACCCTATAAACTATGAATCCATTGCAATTTTGAATTCTTTTAATATTTTAAAATTATTTTTACATATAAACCTATTTCTTCTTCCTTCTTAAGAGGTGCTAGGGGTGTCTTTTTTCATGAGTGCTCTATTTAGTCGTAAACAATATTAGGATGCCACTATCAATTCAGCAACACTGAAAATTCCTGACTCATCACTGGTATCAACATGTTTGGTAATTTGTACAAAGCAGCCATAGGGCTGTTAGGCTTGTATAAGTGTTGATTGTGACTTCAGCTTCTTGTGGAATGTCACTACTAATTTCACGGACCCCGAAGACTATGATCTCAATTCTAATATCAATTGTTTTCTATTATTTTTACGTTTCATCCTTTTCTCATCCCCTAACCAAGTGGGGTATATTTCCTCGTAGAGGGTGATTGTGGACTTAAGCAGCATTGGGAGTGTGACTCTTCTCTTCTGTGCACAAAAATGATGCATTCAACACCCATATTGGTTGTTTTTTATTATTTTATTATTATCCTATTTATTTCTCCCTGTATCTAACCCTAATTCCAGGGATGCTAGGGTTGTATTATCTCCAATGTGAACTAGTTGTGTAGTTACAAAGCATCAGGGAAGTCTTTATCCATCTCAATGACACCGAAAACTATGATCTCAAATCGAATATCGGATTTCCCTCATATTTTTATATGTCATCCCCTTCCTACCCTCTTTTTAGGGGCGCCAGGGATGTCTTACCCCCACAGTGCTTGTTGTCAAATTATTTGTTATCTGAGTATGAAGATTTTTTAAAACTATGCCAAGCATTCGAGTGACAATGGGATACAGACATACATACAACCGTTTCCCTCTTTTAGAGGTAGCTTTTGTAAAATACTTTTATAGCGGATGTCTACACCTGAAAAAGAAACCTGCCAAGTTTTAAGTTTGTAGGCCTATGATTAGTCAGTCAGTCAGTTAGGAAAAATAATATATTCAAAATTATGTTTAAAGAAATAACTCTGATATACACACATTGCTTGAAACTTGCATGAATAATATTGTTTTAAATTATTTATCATTTGAAATAGAATATATGTCATACTTAGCTAACATCTTCTAAAAACCAAACTGGAATTTACAAATTGGAGATGGCATGTTCGTCAACGGTAATTAAAGGAGTCCTATAATAAACAATTTGAATAGAGTGATACGAAGAAGATGACCAAATATAGAGGACCTTGCCAGTAAATAACCTTCTTGTGATATAATATTTCATTGTCACTCTGTAGTGCAGACTGAGAAACGTTTATGAAAAAGTATGTGCAATGGTTTTAAACCTCTACTTCATTGTTGCAAAGCATATATTTTATTTGAGATTGTTCATTGATAAATTGAATGTAGCATGACTTTCTTACATGGAAGTTCACTATTACTTTTTATTTCAAGTTAAGTAAACCAAATACACCACCTTTACCCAACTTGAAATATGTTCATTGACGTTTATACTTACTTGCCTGTGAAATTGAGAGCATGTGAAGTCTTCTCTAATCAAACTATCAAACATGTCAATCATTCAGGAAGAAATGAAGATGCTGATAACAAATTTATAAAAAGAAAGAATAATAGGTTGAATAAGTATTTATTCACTTTCTTTGCTTTGCAGAAAATTGTTATGGACATTTGTTTGTGATGGAAGGTTTCTCTCTGAAAATGTGTTCTCGTAAATGAAAGAAATTTATTTTTAGGGCAATTGTTGGTTAAGTTCCTAATTAAGTTCATCTTCAAATTACTCTAGAAATAAGATGTGTACAACACAATTTTTATTCTGGGCTGAAGGTTTCCTACAAGAATATATGATTTCAGTCTTCTTTCTACAAACTTGTAACATAATATTGTGAACTTATATTAACTCTTATATTAATATTATGTATTTCTTTTTTATTTATAGTTTATGGTGATGGTTCCGATTCATATGACCTCCATCCTGACAGTAGTTTTGATTTATCAAATGATGACTTCATTTCATCTGGCCATCATTACATTGATGAATATCCTGAAGCTGAGTTTCATGAAACGAGAACTGTTTTCTCTGACGGAGCAGATCGATATAGTGCTACTGCTGTAGTATTTGATCAGCAAGAGGAGTTACTATGGATTGGGAACCAGGGGGTATGTAAGGTTTTCATAGGAATGAAATAGAAAGTGAATTATATTACTTTAAAATTTTAATTCTTCTCATGATGCTATTTATTTATTTTGCTTGTGGCATTAGTCATACACTTGATACTTCTATAAAATAAACATATCAACCTAATAAATATTACAAGATCATACATTGGAATTAAATAGATAGAAAGGGTCATAAAAACAGGAAAACATTATTACTTGGCTGGAAACTAATCACAGCATTAGGTCAAGAAAATGTAGCCATTGAACAGCACTGGGTTGACTTTCGCTTGCCATTGTGTGACCCATTTGATTCTGCTGTTAAAGTTTGGTTGTATTAGTTTTTGTGCTGTTTTAATTGCAGGGTTCCTTGATTTGAGTTGGTTAAAAACTATTTTATTCTGGTGGATAGGAAGGTGTGGGTTTTCTTGTGTCTTCTTATATTCATGAAGTAAGATCTTTTTTCTATGAAGTTTAGGGTGTTCTGTATGGGCCAGCATCAGCAGCCATTCAGTGGGTGTGGATTTTATACAGTCTGAAATTACTCTCATACTCTGATTCAGGACACTATTGACTTTGCGGACATGGCAGCTGTTGAGCCACGTTGATGAGCAGTATTTTACAGTTGAAAAAATCTAGCTGAGAGCTGAGATGTGAAAAGTAGTTGGGCCCGTCCCCCAGGTTGAGCCCACCAATGTGTGGATTGTGTTATTGTGTGTCCTTAATTTAACTGACAAGTCAGACAGATGTTTATTATAGGAGAGTGTGCAGTCCAAAGTCATGTCTAGCTACTTTGGATGGGGATTATCCGTTAGGGCTATGCCATCACATTTCTCTTAGTCATTTGAGTCATTCTATTATTTAGGTGGAAGAGACATGATTTGGTTTTAGAAATACTTAGTCGCCATTACCTAAAGTAATCCATGAGAATGTTAAGGTTAGTGGATAGTGTATCTCCAATGCAAGTTGTCATTACGCTGGACTGCGAGGACCAGATCATCCGTATAATCAAACTTGCAAGCAAATGTGCTTGGGATGTCAGAGATGTAGTGATTAAAAAGTACTGACCATTATTCAATAGTCTTGGTTTGCTCAGCTTATTATCCATTATTATTTGGAATAGTCTACCTGATATATTATTTACAAGCATTATTATCTTCTTGCTCTTTAGTGACCTTCAAAAGTATGTACAACAATCCCTCTCTCCAAACAATATGACATGCTGCTGTTAGCTCTATAAATACCACCCGTTTTTTTCCTCTTTGTATCCTCTCACAATGTGCATGATTAACTCCAACACTTGATCCTCACAGCTGTGAATTTGTCTGGAAACCAGCTTGCTCTATTCATAGGGTGTTCAGTATGCTGATAAATTCCTAAGCTTGTGGTACTGATTTTTGTTTTCAAAATGGTTCCAGTGGCTGACATAAAGTTTTTTGAAATTAATTTGTTTGGTGTGGATGAGATTAAGGACATTCCTTGTCAAGATCACATTCTTTTATCAAATTGGAAAATTTTGAATAATAGTGTTATGGTAAGAAGGTGATTTGTGTTTGTAATAAACAGACATCATTCTCTTTCGAAACTAAACAGACCACATTTATCATCACATCATGTAGTATGTTAAGTTAACAAGGGGAAAGCTACAATTGTGAGCTATTGTTTATTTCATTTTAAAGATGTTGGTGTATTTGTATGAGTTGACACAATGCCGTGCCTGACCAAGGGAAAAAAAGACTAAATATCCATAAAAGGTTGAAAAAAAATTTTTTGGAGAAAAATGCATTATTTACTTTTAATTTTCCAAGCCGATTGATGCCTGAAATGTAAAAACAACAAAAAGCACCATAAATATACTACAGTATGAAAATTTTAACTATTTCTTGCTTTGTTCTTTTATGGAGTATGTGGATATGTCATACGATGGACATTGGCACATTGTAGTCTGCATAATGATTTTTTTTTATTTCTATAAAATTACAGGAGATGAGTTATGTGAAGAAACCTGTGCTAGGTGCCTTGTTCAATTGTGTGCATCTCTGAACAGCGACCTTTCACCTCACAACCATCACAATTTATACAGTAATGGCAAGGAGAGGGTGAAGGGATTGCCTCCTCTACCGTCAACAATCTGCACAAAGAGTTTCATCACTAAACTCTCCTCCTGTATATTAATTTTCTTTCATTCCTTTGACCCAGCCCAGCTTCACACAGGAGTTTTTTTGTTGTAATACAATTGAACCTTCTTATTACTTTAGTTCGTAATTTAGTGTTAAGTGTGGTAAAAGATTCTGAAGTGTGGATGACCATTCAGTAATGAGATTACTGCGTGTGTGTACTTTTTTTTTTTGCTATTTGGAATCATATAAAGAGGAATGCAAATTCATCCTGGAGGATATTCAAAAGAACATCACGTGATACATTCCAAAAATACAGGCAATACAGAAAAGAATTGTTGAATGATATGAAGAACATTAACTCTTCGTTGAAGGTTCAAAGGGACACAACCAAGTCGTGATTTGGTTTTGAATCACAGCCATTCTATTCTATTTTATATGTGATATCGGTGTACAAAGACAGACAAACAAGAGGATTGTGTCAGTTTTCCAACAGCAGGAGCAATTATCGTGGAAGATATCAGATCAAGAGGATATGATGTGGAGATGTGTCCCTCTTCAGGTAGTTTTCTAGATAAGTTGATGATATTCCTGGGTCATTGAACTTCGGTCTGCAATCATTTATTCTAAAAAGAATGGAAACCTAACAGTTCTGAAGACAAAAATCTATTGTCCAGCTCTTGGAGTGATTGCAGCTATAAAGCCAAGATCCTTTAATTATTGAATACAACTAGCTCTCAGGTATAAAAATGGTGTATGAAAAATAGGGAATAAGAAATATTTTGGACTTGCCATCGGCTGCAGGATGTTGCAGTTCTTGTAGAGATGTCAGATAGTTTGAAATGTCTAGCATGCAAAAACCACTGGAAAACTATTCCTTTATTCAGTTTGACTTGACAACTCTGATGTGAACATTAGTACAATTGACAAAGAAAATACTTTTCACACCTTGGGTGGTATCCAATGTGAAAACCAGTAGTCATCAGTTTCTGCAGGAGAACCAATCAAAATTTTATAGAGCATTTCTATTGTAACAGGAAAATTTGGAACTATTCCTGTGGTTGCATTGAATAGGAGGTGCAGGACAGTCAAAAATAGAAATAAATTTTCAATTTCAAAAATAAATATTTTCTCCCAAACAAAACAGAACTGTCAAATGTGGATTTGTTATGGTTGTACAATAAGTGGATTGTAATAAGCAATGTTCCTGGTCGGAATGGTTTCATGCAAGAAAAATGTAGGGTCGGGCAGGAAAATTGTAAACAACATCTGACTGCTGCTCTAGGAATCAAAGAAACTAGAAAAAGATGGTCAAAGCTAGAAGTCGGTGACTCCGTGGTTGGATTATAAGAATTCCATGCTTTTGAACCCAGCATTGATGGAATACAATCTTGTAAAAGTTGAGTTATCCAGAAGACTGAAATTCAAAGTTACCGCACTTCATGTATTGTTCAACAATAGGCAGTTTATTTCAATGTGTGTAATTTTTTGTTATCTATTATTGTCAGTAATGTATTAAGGTAACAGAAAATCTTTGGTATTATATTCTAGGAATTTTGTAGGCCCCACAGTTTCATGTTGACATTTACCCCATTTTTCTCTAGGGTCGGGGTAATTGTAAACATAGTTATTTGCTATTAGTTTTGTGCAGTTTTGTCATTCAATGGATGTCTGTTTCTTAATTCACTTGCAACTAATTACATTTAGTACTTCAAGTTATTTATCCAGCCTCAGTTTGTTTGTTGGAGGGTAACTTGGGAATGTGTGATATGCTACTTGAGAGCAGAGTTTGCTTGTTTTCTGCGAGTTGTTCTTATACATTGCGATGGAATAAATAGTAAACTACTTTAATATTCATGAATAGTCAAATAGTTTTCCCTCTGATATTTGCTCTATCAACTAATATCTAGTTTCAACTATTAGAAATGCATGAAATAGAATTGCCAATGAAATCATTTTTATTTATTATTCTTGACCTATTAAAAGATATAAGATAAAAATCCCATTTTCCTGGGTCCACCCTTAGGAAAACACTCAATAATTTTGTGGACATCAACTGAACTAACTCTATTACGGAGTTGTGAATAACAATTTTTGCTCAATCATACACGTTGGTGTGTCTACACAAACACAGCAGCGTCATTTAGCAGTAACATCAGTGTTTGTTGCTGTGTGGTGGTCTTACTCCATTTCTCTCAAGTGGCAGGGCAGGCAGATGTAATGTCACCCTTGGAGTGAACAAATACGAGTAGCGCTACCTGGAAGACTGTTCATGTATCTTAGAGCAATGTAATAGGATAATTTAGAGAAATTTTTCTGAGATGCGTTGTGTCAAGTTTCATTGATTGTGTGTTTTTAATTATTAAAGGGTTATTTAACATCATATTATGGACCTAGCTTGCAGAAACATACAGCTTTTAGAGTCCATTCTAGCCAAGACATTAGACAGATATCCACCATCGATGATGGCATTTTAGTTCTTACTCAAAACTCCTTACGATGCCAAATGAGAAGAGGAATACCTGTTTTTACTCATAGGTATGTGGTGACTTAATACATATCTTGTATTAGTCATTGTTTTTGTACTTAAGTGCTTTCTTTCTAGCTCGGAAGACATGGTAGACATGTTGTGCCTTCTACAAGTGGGACCTGATACAATATTGATGGGTGGTCATCAAGGCAAAATTATTGAATTTAATTTAACTGAATGCCAAGAAACTGGAGAGGTACGTTGCCTTGTATATAGTGTTAATGACCTTCAATTAAATAACTATAATTTTAAAAATCTTTTATCTATGTTAGGTTTGTAATTGATATGTTAATCAAATTGATTTTTGTGCAAGATTCACCAAAATTCTACTGAAATACCTTCAAGCACCATTTTTGTTATGTGTAAAAATTTTCCAATTTCTGAAGGATAATCATTCAATTATAAAATATAAGAACACAGGCGCACAGATAAACAAAGGCAGATTTAATATACCATTGCTGTCAAGCAGGGCAGTTCATGCCTCCCTCCCCACCTCCCTCAGATTTAGTGAGTGAATGGATCACAGGATACAATTTGTGTCACCATTTAATTTTTTTTTTGTTATTTTGACTGTTACTAATGTCCATGTTGTGGTATTTCATGACTTTGAAAATATCAGAGATAAATTTTTGCAATTTTTTTTTGTGGTTGCTAATATTCTGACTGATCTTGTTGAACAATTCCATTTCATTTGTGCTGTTCTTTTCTTGTTCCATCCTTTTATTATATTAAGATTCTCTTTCTTTGAAGTGTTTTGTACTTATAAGTAAATACTTCATTTTACAGTATACAGCAAGTGCCAGTGGTTGTGCAATTTTAAAACAGCATGCAAGATATATTTGTGCTGGGGATCCGGCTGGTCGAGTGGAACTTAGAGCACCAGATAGTTTGAAAATAGAGCATATTTTAGATGCCCATTCTGGAAGTCTTTCAGATTTTGATGTTCATGGAAATACTTTGGTTACATGTGGCTTTTCTAGAAGGTATGGTTTTATTAATGAAAGTTTTTAATTTTATACAACATAATATATTTTACATACTTAGAAGTTTTTCTTATTGTTTCAGACAAGGAAACCTTTCTGTAGACCGATTCTTAATGGTGTATGATCTACGAATGATGCGTGCTATAACACCAATTCAATTGATGCTTGACCCCTTGCTATTACAGTTTTTACCATCATTTTCTTCTCGTGTTGCCATTGTCTCTGGATTGGGACAAATGCAATTGGTGGATACTATTGCCCTCGCTCAGCAGCCAGGCTTATATCATGTAGGCACTCCCAGAAAAAATGAAGTAGAAAGCCATTATCTTATTAAAGAATAGCTGTTATCTATTTCATTTTGAATTTTCTTTTATAGATTGATACTGGTGGTACTATGTGTTTGTCTTTTGATGTATCATCCTCGTGTCAGTGCCTTGCTTTTGGTGATGGTGCAGGTACTCTTCATTTATACACAGCAAACACCCACAATGTGTTATTCAACACCTTCTCTCAGGAAACAGAATTTGCAGATCCTGTTGAACAATTACATCCTGTTAGCATAGATGATTCAAATACTCCTCTTTCGTCAGTACCTCTTCCATATCCACCCCATGGGACATCACTTCTCTCTGATTGGCCTGAAGAACTAGTTAAGAGAGCTTACAGGTAATGCATATTTTGTTAATTGAAGTAGGAGTTTTTTTTTGTTTTGTTTTTTATTAAGTAGCAGACTATTAAACTCCATAATTATGTTTCCAAAGGAAATACAAAATTCTGGAAGGAATATAACAAACCCAGAAGGAATCCTTGAATTTCGAAGGACTGAATTGCTGACTTGTTTAATTTAGGAAGTAGGCATTGCTAAGTACTTTTGAGTGATAAATGTCTTGAAGTACTTTATGGCAAGTAATAGACAACATTTTTCAAGATATCTTCTTAAAGCTTTAATTGAAAAATTTACCTTGAATTATACAGAAGGGGACAACACCACCTCAATCAATATTTAAAAATTGCTTTGGACATAACTAAGTAGTATTTTAATGTATTGTCTAACAAAGTTGTGACATTTTTCTCAAAAATGTTGTCATTAGAGGTAAAAGACTCACTTGATAGCATAAACATGTTGACACACTGTGTACCTGTTTGATGTTATAGTTTTCATGGTCCTTTTTGTATATTACTATTGAAAAGTTTGTTTTCTTTATGGACAAATTTGAAGTGTGTCTAAAGGGAAAGATTTTGTTTTTGCTGAATTGAAATCTGCAGATGCTGTAAAAGCAGTGGTTATTTTTCTATAATAGTTGAATTACATTTCATTAAATTTTCCCTCTCTTTATCCTAAATCTTCATATTTCTTCCTTTTTGCTAATGTAATCATTGCTGTAAGTGTGATCACGCTTTTTAATGGCCAATTAAGTTAGTGTGTGTTTTTATTTTAAGTTCTTTTCATACAATTTTGAAAATTAATTTCAGTCTGGCTTTTGATGTTATTTCAGCATAGTGCAGCTCTATATATGTCATTGTCATGGGTCAGCTTAGAAATATTTTGCAGCAAAATATGGGTTATTTTTGTTACATTATAAATTTTAATAGAAATATTTATTTTGATCTTTTCTGTAGACAAAATTTTATTAAATATCACGGCGTTTCAGCAGTTGATTATTGCCTTTGTCAGGTGAATGTAGTGTATAAACGAGGCGAAGGCAGTAATCAACTGCTGAAATTAATATTTAATCAAATTTTGTCTACATAATAGGTTGAAAAGAATATTTCTATTAAAGTATGATGATAGATTAAATGACATCAAAGTTTGAAATTTTAATTTTCCACATTCATGAAATCGAGACTGAACATGGTCTCTTAAAAATTTAAGCTCTTATTATATGACTGCTCTTAGAAAGTAATTCTGTTTTTATATTGATTGAAATAATTATTAACTACTCGTTTAGTACATGTTTGTTGTATTCTTAGTAGTTTTTAATTCAATAAAGTGTTATAAAATTAGTGACAATTATTCAATGATTCTCATAATTATTCTGTAAATATTCATTAACTTACATAATTATTCAATAAAATAATGGAATTTCAGTAACACAACTCAATTTAAATTATTCAGTGATTTTTCACTTGTGATCAATAACTTATGAATGGTTTATGTGCATTTCACCAGCTGCATAGATAACATAATGAGGTCTTAATGTTTGCTTGTCCTTCTTATGAAAATTCATTAGTTGTGCAGTCTTCTTTGAAACTGCTCTTATATTCTTATTTCATTTTCCTCTTAAGCTTTTTTGTATGTCAAGGTCATCCTGTTTAAGCTCCCTTCTTGATATTTAGGACAGCAGTGGCTAATGTTCTAGGCTATGGGCAGATCATTCCCCAATTGTTGTTGGGGTAAATGCTTTTTTCTGTAATGTCATATTATCAATTAAGGGTAATAGAATGCCTTGCCTGATGTAGTTTGCAGCTGATGCTATTCATATGATATTCTTTGAACCTAAGTGTTTAATGTACTGTTCATTTATGGCAATTACTGATTGGTCAAATACTAATTAAAGTTGGGTGATTCCTTTTGAATCATTTCCCATTTTAAAAGTACGTAGTGACATTAATGCTAGATTTTATTTCAATTTTGCTATTGTATATGTATCTATTATTATAAACCTTACTTTTTTCCTTTCAGGAAAACACCTACCATTGATCCAGAAATTTTACGCTCTATGAAAATGCAAGGAACGATTGGCTATGCTCCAAATCCGTACAGTTTACGGAGGAATCATGTGAGGCCCCAGTATTTAAAAAATCCTTCTTACCATGTTATGTAGCAGCTTTTTGATGAAGTTCCTTTTGTCCATTTGGGTGTATAAAAATGCCCAACATTGAACTATGTTGTCATACTGGAACAGTCACAAATAAGGAACAGTGACTTACATTAATACTTAAGTTGCTTTGAAATAATATCAAAGTTTCTTTCAAATTCTATGCTTAAAATGTTGATATTAATTGTGAAGCATTATTAATTACAATATTAAACTAATTTGAAGTTTTGAAGATTATAAATGTGTCCATGTCATATAAACCTTATCATCATTATTATCATGGGAGCATTTTGAAATAGACCTAGTGCTGCTAAAACTTCTGACATTTGATGAAATATTTTGGGTGTTTTTCCTAGAATTACTTTCAAAAGTGTACACTGTGTATAACATTGCAACACTAGAGGGGGTTTGTGTGCTGTTGCAAAGAAAAGGAATGAAGTTTTATTTATTCATTATTTCTTGTATTGTTGACAGTATTGATTCATAATCTTTTATGTAAAAAGTTGTTTTTAATATGACATTGAAATTTAATTGTTTTTTCTTCATTACTCTGGTGATAATTTTATTTGAGGAAAGTGTATTATCAAGATTTCTTTAAGACAACTGTTACACTTATCTCTTTGATAACGTGGAATCTATAATTTTCATTTCATTGTCTATATCACGTTTAATGAACTTCAATTCAATTTAAGCATTTAAATGGTGTCATTAGTTCATGTATCTTAGTAAACATTCTTTATTTTTGTATTTGTTCCAGTATGAACTGTTAATTAAGACTGATGATGTATTTTGAAATGTGCTTTATAAATTAATCACTCAGTTGGGTGGTTATTTGCATGTCTCCTAAAAATATTAAATATGCTTTTTTCTGTTTTGGTGTTGGGTTGGTCAGGATGCACCTTTGGTATCTCTGAACATGAAATTTCAGGTTATTAAAAATTGTCACCTGAATGATTTAGCATCTCCAGTTTCTATAATTTTTTAAAAGTTAATTACAGGTAGCCCTCGACTTATGATGGGTTTTGGTCCCCTGTTGTCATTTTAAGTTGATTTGATCTTATGTTGAGAACTTATTTTTCTTTTGATTTGCTTGGTGTATGCTGTTATATTGTATTTAATTTGATTGTCTTTGAAATAAAATGTTCACTCTTGCATAAACCTAATAATTGCCTACTAGTGAACTTCATGATATTAATGTGTGGCCCTGAAGCAAGCTTCTAGTTTACTTAAATGTGCATATTCCCCATAATGACGAAGCAAAAAGAGAAGTGCAAATTTCCCACTATGCGCTTCAAAACCAGCACAAAATATTGAAATTATTTACGCATTTTTGGGCTAAGATAGGTTAGAAAATGTTATTCATACAGTAATTTTTGGCTGTAATATATGTGAAATTTGTAAGTCGAAGACTACCTGTTGTACATACTTGGAAATTAGTGATGGTAGTCTCTGAAATATTGCTTTTCCTTTTTCATATTTACCTAGAAAATTATTTCTTACATTTTTCAGTAAAAACTAATGTTTTTTTGGGTTTACTGTTGCTGTCTTACATTTAGTTTTCTGAATTATTCTTCCTTCTTTTATATTTCTACATTTATTTATATGCCATTGTGTGAATGGAAGTGTCAAAGAACAATTATTGGAGGAATATTTAATCGCATTATTTAGTCATTTGAGAACCATAATGAAATGGTTATCCAGAAAGTTTTATTTTTACTCACTCGTGGTTAATATGAAAATTTGGCCAATTTCAGAACAGTTGGTGAAGGATACTATGTTAATCTACTTACATGTGTACATAATATTTGATTTTTCAGTTTTTCATCTTTTTTTTATTTTTAGAAGTATAGGCTTCTTTCATGGAAATAGATAGACATTCAATTGGTATAGAAATTGAAGTATTGTTGTGCCAAGTTAAAAGATGTTTGGAAATTCTTTTAGTACAATTAATTTTTTCTTTGTCGGAAAATGCTCCTAAGCAATCAGTATTAATGAGAAAAAAAATTGTTTACTTATACCATGAGATTAACTTATGAAAATAGTAATTATACCTCCAACAGATTTGTAGAATATGGCAGAACAGTCTTTTATCTTAACTATGTATTGCAATTTATTTGCATTGTTGAGTTAGTTCTTTATTTCAATTCCTTTTGAAAATTTAGTAGTATTCTTCATTTTCTGAGAAATTTGTATATTAAGCACCACCTTTGAGTTTGAAGATGTAATAAACTGGGGCAATTTTTTTTTATGTTTCTGAAGTTTCAAAGTTTGTGATGAAGAGCAGTATTCTTCAAATTAAGGAATTTAGATGAGTGATCCTGTAAAATTCAAATCCTCATGTTACTTACATGTTCATTTATGAAAGGTTTTTATGTATTGGATTTAAATGTACAGAAGTTTTTGTGGAGTAAATGAAAAGGGAGTGTTACATGACAATAGAAAATGTTTTTTTTTGTTTGATGACACTTAAATTACAGTACATCTCTATTCTGCATCATCATTTCTCATTTTTCATTTTCTGTTTTTCCTTATTTCTTTTAGTAAAATGTTTGTTAGTGATCAGTATATTGAAGTCACTATTATTACCTAGGACATTTTGTTTTGTGTGAATAAGAGATTGTCTTGTATTGGTGAATAGGACTGACGAGTAACTTTTGTTAGCTCGTGCATGATCGAGATTTTTCATTTGCTCCTCCAGTTGTACTAGTTGATGTACTATCTATGGTACGTGGATAGAAACTTTTTATCAGTAATGAATGGGAAACTGCTACTTCCTGAAACAATTGTGCTCTCTTGTCTAAATTTCCTTTCTTTTTTATTGAATAAAAACTCAATTGTTGTTCCTTATTTCATTTTGTTATTGAAAGAAATGCAAGATATTGATAGGCTTCCAGAATGACAGAAATATTAATGGAATGTGTTTTATGATTTGCACATTCACAGTAATTTTCATTTTCATTGTAAAATACTCTATATAAATAGAGTGCACCTCACAGAATAATGCTAGTAGATGATTTTGTATGTTGAAGACATTTTTACTTAGAAATCTGTTCTGGGCTGTGTATTCTATTGAAGGATCTTAAAATACATTTCTGGAGGGGAATGGTATACTAATTTTATTCTTATGTGAGAAAAACTTTATTGTGGAACAAGAACTCTTGTGTGAAATTTATTATTTTTACATGATCTTCCATTCATCAGCTAAAGTGCGAGCATCAAGTTGTTGAACATTTGTTGACTCCATTATGTTCTTATACTTGGTATAGTGGGATAAGTTTGGATATCAGACTTCTGCTCTGGAAAACTAAATGTGAAAGAAACCATTATTCCAGGAGAACACCCAAATATTAAAGAGAGAATAAATGTTTTTTCATGCTTATAATGTCCTACAACGAACCTATTGAATGAAATAACAGCCCTATCTATTATTTATAATGTACTATCAGATGATAGATGTGAGATCTTTTCTTTCATTCTCTCATTATCATTAACTGACTGAAGAGCATATTGTTTTGTTTATTTTATGATCTTTAAAGTCCATATATCAAGTGACTGTGTGAAACAATTTTCAGTTTTAGTGAGGAAAAATATTATTGTGATTATTCAGTCAAATAAGATATTTCTTCGAGCTAAGCTGCAGTGGTAAAGAGTAAGGACAATTTCATTGGTTTTCTGGTGCAAAATGCCCATAATCTGAGCTACAAGGAATTCTTCTCCTCCTCCATTTCTATTTACTTAATTTTATTTCATATGTATTGCTTTTTGTGTAGAATGGTTCAGGCCAAAAACCTGCTCTTCTAATTCTCCAAATTTTCAAGAGATTGATGTCGGGAAATTATGAAGTTAATTGCTTCTCCTTTTCTTCTTCCCCTCTTTGGATTTTCTGGTTGCCCAGAACCAACCTAAGACAAAGACATTATAATACCTAGGGTGTAGTCTGAAAATTTGATTTTTTTTACTGAAAATACTTGCCCTGCCCAATGGAGAGATATATTTTGATCATGAATTTATGCCACGGGTGTAGATCATTTTTGGGATTTGCACTTACCATAATCTTCTTATCAAGTTGATCTTAAACCATGGAAAAAAGCTGAGAACCATGAATCTAGCTACAGCTTCTTTTAAGTAATTTTTTGTAAACTAATATTGAAATGAAATGCTTTGTGGAGACACATTGTAAACATGTTCAACAACTCTTCCTGAGCTGATCCTCTTTTTGAGTTGGGCATTGCGTTATCTTACTAAAACCTAAAACATGAATTGAGTATGTTATTGAATGGATCTGATTCTAAATGAAATAGTAGGTTATCTGACATCAATATACTCTTTCACACCATTCTAATAAATGGAATTTGGTTAACTGAAGCTTGTGTCCTTGAAGTATTACTTTCACAACACTCGTGCTCATGACAGTGCAATAAGGTACATTAAGAAAACATTTTGTTAGCCACTGCCAAATATAAATTTATTGTCATAAAAACAATTAAGAACTGCATATGACCATGTTGAGGAAAAGTGAGTTTCTTTTCTCTTGACAGGCAAGCTGGGGGCAACCGTGACAATTTGATGATTTTTATTTGATGACACCCATGCCAACATTATGTGAACTGATTATTGGATTACATGTGATTGGAATATTAAAATTTGATCCATTTGGGGTGATTTTCTAGTAAAATCGGTGTATTCTGTTACTCTAGAAAGTATCCATTAGAAACCCTTTACAATGCTTTTAAATTTCTTATATTTTATTAGGCCTCAATTATTTAGCTATTTTCTGACAGAATACTTCTTTCTAGATAATGGGGTCATAAGTTTACTAGTATCATGACTAATTTTACTGATAATCATAATATTCAATTGTTAAAAATGTAACATTTTTAGTATAAATTTTCCGGAGAATATTTCATTGTAAGCAGTCTCTCTCATACCTTATACCTGATACCTTATGTCACATGTAATACATTCTTGTACTCCATGTAAAATATTGAAATTTTTAGAAGTCAAATGTGTTTTCATGCCAGTCAAAATGTTTTGCTATTCATATTTAAATGAAGACCTTTGCAGTTGAATTTGTTTGGGATTCATTTATATTATCTGAATATTCAAGGATTTTTAAAAGCTTGTGAAATTAAATATAATTATGTTGATGGGGCTGAGAGTCTCATGGAGAATTTGTAACTTTATTTTCTGGGGATAAGTTACTAATTTCTAAATATTTGTAATATTCTTGATGTAGTGTTTTGTTATGTTATTCATTAGGATGAATAAATATATTTTTGAGTGTTCTTATATAAATGTGCTATTGTATGATGGTGCCTGTTTTTTTACTGAGATTAAGTCTTTCATAATGCATGTTAACAAGTAAAAGACAGAATTGTTGAGATCTCTGTTGTTCTTCAGTTACTTTCAGTATATTCACTGCAGTTCAATGAACTCCTGTTCCAAGTCTTTTGAGTACTTCCATAGTTCTCTATTCTTCTTGTTACCTCAATGCTGACTTAGCTTTGCTTTGTTTCCATTTAGTTAGAGAGATTATCAGTTCTTTCTCTCCTCATTTTGCTCTTGTCAGTGTCTGCTTCCCCTTCAACATTGAGGGTTATTGATAAGAAGCATCTCATTTAATGTCGAGACGAATCTAGGAGTAATGTTATAAGTGGGAGAACATCTGGTGTACATGATGTGGGCCTTTGGGTGCTGATATCTGTAGAAATTGCCCCAGGGATGATACCAATAAAACTGTTTTTTTTTATCGGAGTAGGTTTCTTGTTTTAGAATATCACTATGCTTTGTTGTGAGTAAATCATGCTCCAAACTAACATGGCACATTTATCCACCAAGCTTGAGATATTTCCTTGAATTAGTGCTCTAAGTTTAGTCTTACATTTGTCTCCAATATTGATTAAAACTGAAGGTGCCTATGAAAATGAGGTAAAGAACTGTCAGTTTCTAGTTTGAGGGTTTATTTGAGCCATTATCTTAACTGTATTCAGCTACCACAGTTTCATTCTCCTCATGACAACTTAACAAGAATAATTTCTCCAACTCTGGTAAAATGTTTGGAATGTTTCTCGTACTGTTCACAAGTATAGTGAGCACTCATGAGTAGTTCATAGGTTTGCATAAAGTTTGTGGTTTTCATCTTCTGATGTTCTACATTTCAGTGTTGGTAGTTCTCTTGTGTCTATTCTTTTTGAGGGAATATATAATGCTGTACAGATGCTACAAGTGTGTCATTTTCAAAAACCAGTTTCATGCTCTGATTTGTGATGGAACATGGCCCAAATGGGAAAAAAATGTATAAAGATCTTGTAAACGTTACTAATAGAAACTCTTGCACTGAAAGAGAGTGGTTAAGTACTTTCGTGAAGTGACTTGTCAGGGCTGAGAAATTGTGCCTTTATTGTTTGACGATGTGAACTATCATACTTGGACAATATCATACAGATACTATGCTAAATCAAGTTGAACAATTAAGTAGCCTTACATTAACTGTTGGGAAAGTGAAATTATATTGTTGGAGAAGACTAACATATTCATTTACAGATGTTATTGCAGTTACTCTTTTATCCCTTTGTATTTAGAGGCCATTGAATGAGGGAGGTGGTAGAATTTGCCTTTTGAAAACATTTAGTCCCTATAGAATTGAATTCTTTTATATTTCCTTCCTTTTTTTGTTATCTATTCTCTTTTTTTCCCTTTCTTTTCCTTCTTTCTGTTTCTAGCAAGATTCGTATGTCTTTTTCAGATATTAAAATTGAACAGTTTCCCTGGACTTTTCATTATGTGTATTTACTTCATTAAATGTGAGCTTTCCATTGTGACATTCTATTGTGGTGTCAATGAAGAGATCATGCTCTTGCCTTGATGAAGGCTAAAATGTTATGAAGTGGTTACGAAACATTAAATTTCCATGCATTATTTTCTCAGTAAATATCATTGATGAAATATTTCTTACAATACTTGGTCTTGAGTGCAAAAACTATTTTGGTATCCTATAAATATTTTTCAAATAAATAAAAAATAAAATAAATCCCTTTGATTATATCACATGTATTGTGGGAATGTAGAGTGTTGGGTTCCTCTAAATATTGTAGATCATTTTTAATTTATATAACTGTTAGCCTCTTCAATAAGTAAAATTAATTTTTTAGTAGACTGGAGATGCTCTCTATTTTGGTGAAGTGTATTTTTTTGGGTTTTACACATATCAAGCTATTTGTCAGAAAAGAACGTCTTTAAGATTACCTGGAATTAATGGTCGTATTTTTATGATACGAATGTATTAAATCTGTTCCAACTTTTGATAATATTCCTATCTTACATTTCTGTTAATTATTTCTTTCGGATTTGAATACAAAAGTATATCATGTCGGGGCCACATGACTGTAAATTGTAAATGTATGTATTGAAATATTTCTGTGATATCTAAATAAAAGGTTATGAAACATGTGTTATGAATAATATGTACTAGTTAAGTATGTGTAACTTATACCTTTAAGGTCTAGTTTCTCTTGTCGTAAGAAATAGACTGGTATAGTTTTGTTCTCTATTTGTTTCGTGATTATTTTGGAATAGAAAAGATTTTCTAAATAACACCAACACTTAGTTTGTTGAATGCACATTGAAATTGAGCCCTGTGGATCTAGTTTTTCTGATTCCGTTATTTGATGTTTTTATCCGACATGAATGTTACCTTAATCATATGTACATGTGTTTGCATATATATTATGCGTAACTCCTCACTGGTAGTGAAGTAGGTAAGTGGTCTATAAACATTACTCAAAGATTGAGGCGTTTCAAGGAGTGTGTTCATTTTATTTTGAAAAAGTGAGAGCATATTTAGTTCAAATAGTTCATATTAATGGTGGGTGATTACTGGAATTAAATGATTGATGATTGGTTGTGTTATTGATAACTATCAGTAATTATGATAATTCTGAATTTCTCCAACCTACACGTCTCTTTTCTGAGTGATATGAATTTCGAGTGATAGTATTAGCTTTTAGAGGGTGTATTTTTGATATTCTGTGTAATTGTTTGTGTTTATATTTTAAGTGAGTGTCACAAAAGGCTGTTTCTGGCCCACAATAACTTGTGCAAGAGGACATCGCGTGTATCTTGGGAAAATAATTAATTTTTATAATGCAAATTATAAACTGTAGTGATACAGTGACTTTGTGACAAGTGAAAAACTTAAGAACTCACATTCAATAAATGCAATTCATTTTCATATATTTTGTCGGTAGGATATATAATTCTTTAGAACAAATGTATTTTTTATGTTAAGTGCTTCATTACGTGTATGTATAAATTTTGGTGTTCATTTCAGTATTCCCTTTATTTGTATTATTTCTTGTAATGTTGTTTCTTATTTCTCCTGCTCCCTCTTCTAAAGTTTAAAACAATTTTGTGGAAATCTAACCTGATGTTTATATCAGACATTGAAGTGTACAGGAAAAATGAAAACCCAAAATACACTTTTTTCTTGTCAGAACCATTTTTGTTTTGTCATTGAACATTATGAAATATTGGTATTGACGAAAATAAATGTATTTTTCTTTGTAGTACTTACCAGTGATATCTCAATATCAAATATTTATTTAAAAGTAGATTATATTAGAGAATCATTGATGAAGTACACTTGATTCATTTCATTCTGTCATAATAAAACACTGAGGTTGATGTCAGTGTTTTTCTTTAAAACCCTTAGTGTACAAAATTTCCTGATGTTAAAGAACCTCTCATTCCTTATTGACCATAAACGAGGTAAATTGTAACTGAATTTACGTTTTGCTCCACAAATGTTTGATTTTCCATTGACAACTTGTACAGAATATTGCAAAAGTATCTTCGCTCATTTTGTCTAAGTAATCTGCGTCAATATTTGAAGAAAAAAACATTTCCTTTAATGAGATCTTAAAATATTAACACATGTAAATTTTCTTTGAATATTGAATTGGTGGACTTGAGCTTCTACTCCTAACTTGAGTAAATTTCTCTTATTTTGGATTATTGCACCAGAGCACACGTATGTTTTAGATAATACAACTCATTAATTGTAATTTAATTGTGTAATTTTTGTTAAATTATGTTGTGGGGAAACACAACCACAAAGTGTAGGGAACTCTTTCTTGGAAGAAAATGATACACTGTATACCATGTTACACAGTATCTATAACATACACTAACCTAACAGTTCTGTCTTAGGGAGAAAACAATGGTAGTCGAGGGTGTCTATAGGTCCTCAAAAGTCCCAAAAAGTCACAAGATAAAGAATTTGATCATGAAAAATATTATTAGCGGCTTGATAAGTCTGTGAATTTTATTCCCAGTAATATTCTTGCTACATTAGTAAGTACAATATCAAAAGTTTAATATTATAATTATCTTTGATCTATACTGTATCTTTGAGTATATTTTAGTTAAAAGACCCCTTTGCACTTAGGTTAAGATAAATGCTCGGCGTAGTACATTATGGTGTTCATTTTGATTAGTAAATGTTAAAATGTTGCTCTTTTTAGGTAACATCATTGAAGGCTTAATTATTGTTTTGTATTGAGTGAAATTTTTTGTGGAGCAAAAGATGGCAAAAAAGCGGGAAGTTTTCAAATTACAATTGTAATGTTTGGAATTTTCTGTTTTTGATAAATTTTATCATCAAGTCTCAAATTAACCGTGAACAGAGAGAATTCTTCATAGCCTTTTATTTTAACTTTTCTTGATATTATTTCATCAGATAATATTTGTGTTGCTATAATGGAATTGTATGAATAAGAATTTTGAAATGTAGAATGATATTTATCTGTTTCAGATCTGTTCTTTTAATACATAGTTGTATTAAGATTCTTTGTAAAGATATTATCTTAGGAAGTGTGGTTTTCGAACAAAAATAACAATAAGATAGGTTTTGATTGCTTGTGGAAATAAATTATAAAATTGATTGTTGGGAGAATATGTTTTATTAGATGAAGTAGTATTGCCTTTTCCTATTTTTGAGCATTTATTGTAATAAATGTGGAATTTTTAAAATGTTTTTTTTTTTGTATTTCTGGTATTAATTCCCAGAAAATTATAAGAAGGTCTCACTTTGCCAATAATTATCTTTTCTTTTAGAAATATACCCTTTATATATTATTTTATTAGCAAAGAATTAAATTTTTCTTTCCTGGCAGATTTCTGCTTTAATTTTAATAACAAGGAAAAAACCATTCTTCTTGTAAAGTATATTAAAGAATAGAAAACTGAATCATCGCATTTATTTTAATTTCTATTGCGCTTGTGATGTAATATTAGTTCAGCATTACAATGCGAGGAAACTTGCATTTGAGTATCATATTTGAAAATCAGTGTTTTTTTCCCACTGGTCATTGAAGTAGTTAAACAGACGAGTGAATTAAATGTGTTCTATTTCAAGGGATGAAATGAGGGCAACAAGTATTAACTATTGATTCCTGATTTAGTGTTTTTCATTCTCTTTTGGAGGTAAGTACTCTCAATTTTGCTGCCTTGAAGTGTCTATTTCCGTGTGTGACATATCACATTTTCTTTTCTGTTTCTGTGTGCATGTAAAATTATTACCAAGAAGTTTTGGAAGTGGAATTCGATCTAAAAATGAAGTAATTAGTTGAGATTTAGTTCTATTTAAAAGTCTGTTCGACTAATAAAGAGAACAATGAAACTGAGGAAAAACTTTTTTCCTTCAAGATATCTGAATACCATTGTTTTATTGATAAAGAATTTTTGGAAATGTCAAAACCTGTTAATAAGTTCTTGGGTTTTATGATTTACTGGAGTCCATTTATAATGAGGAAGAGTTAATGGCACTTAAAATTATGTTCAGCTTTCTGTTTCCCCAGTCTCAAAACTTGCTTTGTAAATTTTTGTATTTTATTTTATGGATTTATCTGTTTTCTTTGAATTCTGTGTACCCTGAAAATATTATTCATCTGTTATGTTTTCCGCTCCATTCCTCATTCTCCAGTTTTAACCTCTGCCATGTTTCTTTTTAGTACCAAGGTAGTTATGTACACATGTTTTTAAAATTAATTTAGTGTTTTTCTTGTATGTTTTCAAAATGGTATAAACACATTTTTATTTCAGGATTGTGTTAACCTTTTTTGAATAATTATATTTCAAGCTTGTTCTTTTAACAGTTACTAAGTGTCAAATGTGTATTGAAGAATAAAAACAACTTATTTCATTATCATTTTAAATTATTAACAAATCTAATAACTTCTAGCATATTTTTTAAGTATTGAGGCCAATGCTTTAATTATCAATAAATATCTGAAAATTGGTCAGGTATTATCTTTTACCTTTAATGTCTTTTTTGAGTTGCATTTTGTTTCTTAATTTACTTTAAAAAATTGCTTTTTTTCAAAATTTATTTTTGACTGCTTGAGATCTTTGAACGCGGAAGTTTGTAACGTATGCTGTTTTGTGAAGACCCCTTGATAATTTTCTTCCTGTTGTTTGTTCAATTTTATTTTCTATTCTTAGCCTTCTAGTGAATCATTTCTTTAAAAAAAAAATTTTTTTTTGAAGAAATCCTGATTAGTGAAGTATTGAAATTGTTATAAAATTTTCATTCACACAAAAAACCTTCAGCTTCATTTTTATACTTTGGGTGGAACATGCTTTGAGGGATCAACAGCAGATTTCAACTGTGTGTAGTACTTCTGATAGTGGACAAATTAACTTAACAAATCATTAACCAATATTATCAAATTATTCATTAGCTATCAAACTTAAAATGAAGTATAGTGGAAATGTAATCTCATTGTCAAAACATCTCACCAAAATGAATCTAGCAAAAATAGGATTGACTGGTAGAAGCAAAAAGGTGGAGGTAACAACAAAGGGCATAATAGTTGCCCAAAAAATTGTAAAATAAAGTATAGAGTATAAAGAAAAAATCTTGAAGAATGTGTGATAGGAAATTCTTGTGACAAAATAGATGGAATCTACAGCTTAAGCAGGGAATTTTAGCAAATTAGATGGATTTTTTTTAGTGTAGAAGTAGAATAAAATATTTTAATAACTGAGATTGAAAGGTTAAAAAATTAGCAGCCATTTTGGGAACGAAAAGTATGAATTACACGGAGCCCTATTATTGAGAGCTATCCATATGTTGATTAATGTGATATTATTCAAGACATGGGTCCTATCTGAATAAGTTAATGACAAGGGAAACTCCTCTTAAAACATGTTCCTGCTGAACAGAAAAAGCTAGCTGAAGTTTTTGTATATGAGTCAGAATTTTATAAGGTTGTGATGAGAATTTAAAATAATTCCCTCCGCAGATAAATATTAAAAAAAATTTTTATTTAAATGTAATGTTGTACCAGTCTGTTGAGGTATTTTGTTGAAGTCATTAAATTGTGGAAATCTGTTAACTTCGACTCAAATTACCAATTTTGGCTATGGATAACATATAAAAATTTATTTTACCTCGTTTCTATTAACACGTGTTAAGTTTATTTTGAAAATTGTGGTCTAATGAATAATCAAAGTTTGTATTGATGTGAAGTAATGCAAAAATTTGGACCTTCTTTTCAATATAATAATAAATTTTTTTTTTAATGCAATGAATCATTCTTCTGAAGTCACTGAAATAACTTGACTTTGTAAAATTTATTTTTATACGATCAGTAATATGGATTTTTATTTATACTACTTTTTTCTTTTCTATGTGCTATTGTTTTGTGTGATTAGACTTCCATTGGCTGATGTTACATTGACTTACTTATTACAAACATACTTCTTAGAAATGTTACAATACATGAGATGTATTTGTTTAAATTACATTGTTAAGTTGATCAGAAGTAGTATATTATTGTGTTTGGATAAAATATTACTTGACTGTGTTTTTCAGTTTTGAATAAACAAATTTCATTTTATTTTAACATTTAAAAGGTACATTGTTGTTTTTAAAATGCATTTTCCAATTCTTTACATGTTTTTAAAAATAATTGTAGGATGAAGAATAAATGAGTGATGAGTACATTTTGTAAACTTGTTAATTATTAATTTCAGACTGGAGATTAGAAAGTATATCTTGATGTTCTATTGTTTTCAATTTTATTTTCTGTTCAATTTTTGCTTCTTTAACTATCTCAAATCTCTCTTATGCAAAACTTAAATCAAGGGATGATTAGTTACTATTGGCTGTTCTTTCAGTGTCTTGGATTTTGGCTTTATTGGAAACAAATGTAGAGAAACAAGTTTCTTCTTTATATTTCTCTTTTTATTAATTCCTCAATTTGGAAGCCATTTTGTTTTAAATTTCCTTCTAAATTTTTCTATTTTTAAAAATAATTTATTTTTTCTTGAGATGAAAACTGGAAATTTCTTATAATTTTATTTTAACATTTATTTAAAATTATAAGACTTTGATCTTCATGAACTATTAAACATTAACAATTACTCTCACATGGGAAAAAAAAAGTCAGATTCACTACCTTGGAGAGGATATAGAAATCATACAAAATTATCTTGTATCTGGAAGTATTTGCACTTTATTTCCTAGTTAGTATTATCTTTTAATTTATTGTTAATTGTCTTTTGTTTGTTTTCTTATGGAACTTGTGAGTATGAAAACTAATAACAGTCCTGGCATTGTATAATTATTTTTGCTCTATTTAGTTGTCTGTTTTGAATGGAAATAAATGTCTCTTTTTCAAAATCTTTTTGTAATAATTATATTATGCTCTTCATTATCTCTCAGTAATTTGTAGATTCAATTTGTATTTTCATTTTTGAGTGTATTTTTAATCGGTTTAATTTTAATTTTCAGGCAAACAAGAATGATCGTGGTGATAGCGTGTGTAAGTTATCTTCTCGTGATACGAAATTTAATCAGTTACTAGATGAAACACCTTTGTTATCAATACCTAGAAGATACCGCAAATTAGTTATAAATTATTCAAAATATGGTCTTGAAAACTTTGATTTTGAATTGTATAATAAAACAAGTTTTAGTGGATTGGAAGCTCTTCTTCCTAATTCATACTGTAATTCCATGCTTCAAGTAAGTGTTTAAACTAATTGATTTATCTGCTTTTTTTTTCCATCTTTAATATCTGAGATGCTAATACAAAATACCTTTTTCAGTATTTATGTAGATTGTAGGTGACTGGCAATTGCCATCATTATTTGAAAGTTATTATGTTATACCAATTTTTATCACTTTTAGTAATTAGTGCTGTATTTTTATATTAATTTAGTATTTTTACATTGCAATATTCTGTCTTTTGCAGGTGCTGTACTTTATGGGTCCTATCCGAAAAATTGTTCATTCCCATCTTTGTGATAAAGAATTTTGTTTGTCTTGTGAACTCTCCTTTCTTTTTTATATGTTGGATAATGCAAATGGAGCTTTGTGCCAGGCTAATAACCTTTGTCGAGCATTTCGATCCTTACCAGATACATGTGAATTGGGATTGAATATATCTGAACTAAATCCAAAGACAAAGGATACTGATCTCGCTAAGCTAATACAGGTTAGTATTCATTAACTTAATTTGTGTGAGTATCTTGTATCATTTTAATCTGACATTGAATGAGCAGGTTGTGATAAAATATGAACAGTCTCACTCTTGTTGCTATGCACTAAATTGTAAATGATAATAGTGAACTATATTTCTGTTTAAAAATATTTGCAAATGTAGTTTAAAAAATGGAAAGATCTATTTTAAAATAACAAATGGGTTTTTAATTTTCAGAAAAATTTTATTGCTCTAACAAATGATATGGTTCCTGCTTCTATCTTGGAGAGATTACTGTTCTTGTACTATTTTTAAGTATTATTAGTGACCACTTTTCTGTTATCTTCCTGCATATTGGTCTAAATCTTTTATGTTGGATTATGTTTAAATAACTCATTGCCATATGCTCAAACATGTTCTAGATGTAATTTAATCAACTTGTTGCTGTGTCTAAACAGTTGCATCAAATAGTTCAATGACTCATTTTTTATGATGTATGAGGAGACTGTCTTCGATATTTTTATTTGTTATGGTCAATGACCTGGATTCTAACATTAATTCTGAGGCATTTTGTATGCTTACAATGCTAGGTATTTTCACCATCCAGCCCAATCAGTGGATTGCAGAGTAAATTTTGACAATGATTTACCTGAAGTAAATTCTTGGTTCACATGCAACTTGCCCCTTATAAATGTGGAGAAAACTTCTAGAACAACTTTTACTCGAAATAGTCATGCTGGAGGTTCAAAATAAGATGTTAAACTGTAATGCTTATGTCTTGATCCCAAACTATCTTGGAACTTGCACAAGAATTTTATTTGCAAAAAATTACAAAGTTGTTCACTTGTTCAATCTAAGAAAAAAACAGAATGTGATCGAGGATTGCATTTGAGAAGTATATTGAATTTTTTTTTCCTTCCTGTATTCGGACATTGGTCTGTTATAGAGTAATACAACAAGAGTACATTAAGTACTTATTTTACAAAAGAGAGATGAACATTGTATATTCTCGTAATAGGGAACACTGAAAATCTTGTCATATTGAAGAAAGTTTCTAATGATAGTTTATTTCATTGACTCTTGTGTACACATGCACAGTGAAACTTCTCAATAACGGACACTCTTGGGGCCTTAAGATTTGTCTGCTGTTGGGAAGTGAAGGTCAATGTGGAATAAAATTACTGAGAGTGAAAAAGTGTCTTCTATTTAGAAGTGCCTGTTAAGGTAAGTTTCACTGTACTCAAGTACTGGCCCAAGGAACTTAAAAATAAAAGTAATCAATTCATTACCCAACAGACTTGGTGTAATGTAGATGATGCCAATAACAACCTATTTAAAACAGTGGCTGTCAGAAGAAAATTTCAACTATTTGTGCAGGGCAAATAAGAGATGCACTGAAGGAATAGCTCTATTTTAGATAAGTTTAAAGACTGAGCATATTGATACAGATCACCACCCATGATCAAGAGGAGAGGAAACAGGAGGAGAGAACAGAAAAAAAGGGAAACCTATAGTGGCAATTTTCTATACAGGGTATGTAACTCGATAATAATTGAATAGAGAAATGAATAAACAGTGAGAAAAAAATGTGACTGATTCCATAAATATGACACGTTCACCTAAAATATCACAAAATGACAAACAGGAAAGCAAACTCAAAGCAAATCCAAATGTCAGCAAAACAAGAAATGAATTCCTAAATTATGAAGAGAAATGTATCGTAACAGATCGACAAGAAGATAAACTAATTGAAGCAAAAAGGAAAAAGAATATGACCTTCTCCTCAAGTCTAAGAGGAAAAGCAAAATAACAATCTCGAGGGGTGATAACAAAAGAGTGCAGAGAATGTGGAAATCTCACGGTAGTATTGCTCTATATTTTGGAGGTTGTACTCTTTATGAATACACACGGTTCTGATAAACTTGACAAGATACATTGCTTCCCAACTAAAAATATAAATGAATTTAAAATTCCAATACACCATCCGGCTCTCTTTGTAAAGGAACTAATGTAAGTGGAAAGTAGATTCATTAATTCATGGCCCTCAGAACTGAAAGACACAACTAAGAAGAAAAAAAAATCAACTAGTAAAATAGATGCAGGCCTACCCTTTTTATGCAATAGAAGAATTTCTGACCTGGAAACTCACAAAAAAATAGAGACAAAGCTCACTTATATCATACTTCATGCTCATTAAGGTATTTTAAGACCTTAAATGATAATATTTTACTATTATCATGATAACCTTAATCCTGGAGATGCAACGTAATTCACAAATCATACACTCGCATGTCGAAAGTTTCACTTTGAAATATAATAATTTTGGAATATTGGTATAACAGGCTACCTGTAGCAAATCACAGTATCATCCTAAATTGTTTAAAAACTGTACTGAATTGCTGGACGTTTTCTACTCGGAAGGAATTTTGTGTTTGCAATTTACACATGTTAACTAATTTTTATGTCTATTCATGTAAAATTTAGAATTATGTTTTGAAATCTGCAAGTATAATAATCTGTATTTAATTTTATACATTTTACTTAGTGTATTAATTGCTCTAGGTTAGATTAATTAATTGTGGGAAAAAAGAGCAAAATTTGTTCAAAATTAAAAAATTGTTTGTAATTCTTGTCTGTATTGAAAAATAAATTATTTTGTCCATCAGGCATAACGAATATTGATTTATTTTTAGATTTGGGGAAGTTGTATCCAATGATAATATCCAAATGCTTGTTTTAATATATTAACTCATGTAATGTACATTATTCAGCTTATACTGCATAAAATAATTGTGATGTAATGGACTAATGATGACCCCTCTTATGTTTTACCCTCATTTCTTTTTATTGTTCTTTTTTTTTAGAATTGGGATACATTTGTTCTATACCGACTTCACTGTGAAGTGATGGACCCAAGTAAAGTAGATGATTTCATTCAAGTACGCTGTACAGGAACTACATTAACTCGTAATGATCATGATTTAACTCCATATATGCATGACACATATTCAAGGATGAATTACAAGAGGCAAAAGAATTATTCTAAACCTGCAAAGAAACCAAATGCTAAATTGTGTCGGAATGGGTGTGGTGAAGTTGAGCACGAAAGAACTAGAGTATGGTTAGATGAAGAATCAAACAAAATGTGGACTAGTATGGATGGTATGTTTAATTACTCCTATTTACTTAAAGTAGCTCAAAATGACTTTGAAGTTAACTATTACACATCAAATCATTCCTAGTCAAATCAGATCCCTGTTTTTATTCTACCAATTTTAATGAAATTTTGTTTACTTTATTCTACCTAAGATAAAGTGAGCTTTTGTGTAGTATTTCCTTAAAATGTTTTGTTGTTGTAAAATGTCATAAAAATTATAAGAAATTGCATATACTAGTAGTTTTATGAAATGTATGTTTTTATTAGTGAATTCTATTAATTTTTTTCATCCTTTTTCAGATGATTCTATCAGCTTAAAAAATTGTTTTTTCTTAGAAATAAATAAGTTTTTGGTTTCTACCAATCCTTTTAACTTATTTGGACACTTTATTTATTTTTTTAAGATCCCCGAAACAAAGCTTATTTAAGTATTTTTAAGATAAAACAAGTTCCATGACTGGGTCATAATTGGTATTCAAAATAAGAAATTAAATATGGAGCATGGTGCATGCACTGGGCTACACATCTTTCTACTGTAGTGCAGGCTTCTGTGGTCCATGCATTTGGGATGCAGTTTCTTTTTTGATTCTTAACTACTGCATGTTAGAGTAGGTAAAAATGTAGGTTGTCACTAAATGTTGTGATTGGCAATACCTTGAGTTGCTATTAATTATGGCAGATAAGCAAAAAATGCTGATGCTATTATCTCTATATATCCTTATCTGCTCTTTTTATTTTAATTTTAAATGGGAATATAGTATACTTCTAAAGTGTTTTGTACAATCCCATAATGAAACTTATTTTGTCTTAAAGATATTATATTTCTTCATTACAGAAGATATTATATACCTTCATGTAGTGAGAACATTTGTGACTCATGTTTTCTGTCTTTAAACAGATCAAACAGTTTCAATTGATGGCCAATCAAAAGGTTTAACCAACACTGAGCGCCATTCTATGTTGAGTCATCTAATGGGTGTTCATCAGATTTTAAAACGTGTGTGTAAAGGCTGTCGTCAAAAGAGTTGTACAGAAACTGTTTATTTAACTATTCCATTGCAATATCCAGAAATATTACATGGTAAATTTCAATTTCTTTTTTGTTTTATGATGATTATTTTAGTATGATCTCTTTTTTTGCCTCTCTCTCTCTCTCTCTCTCTCTCTCTCTCTCTCTCTCTCTCTCTCTCTCTCTCTCTCTCTCTCTCTCTCTCTCTCTCTCTCTCTCTGAATTTGAATAAGTCTTTGTTTGTTTTTGTCATTTAAGGTAACAGAGAAATTTCGTTTGGAGAAATTCTTCAAAGAAGCATTATTTCTGATGGTGAATGTATGGCTTGGTGTGAAAAATGCGAGGCATACCAAAAACATAAACAGATCCATCGACTAAAAGATCTTCCCAATATTTTCTGTATTAACACTCGACTTGATAAGGATCGTCATTCTGGTTCAAAGGTTATTATGTGTTATAATATTATTTTTAAATTTATGATGTTTATTCCCTTAAATAAACTAATTCCATCAATTAATATTATTTTATCATAGTACTGGCCATATGACTAGTGATGCAAAATTCCCTGGTAGATGAAGCTCTGGGTATATTTCCGGGAATATTCCCAAAATTCATAATTTTACTGAGAGAGCAATATGTTTTTAGATCTGGTTGAAATTCTTAATTGCAACGCATATTAATGACTCCAGAGTGTGCTGCATTATTGTGTAAAATATGAATTTTGTCCCACACTATGACTCTCTGAGCAAGTGTAAACAAATCGCGTGTTTCTACGTCTGTTGAAGGCAAAACCACATTCTGCCCTGCATAATCAACTCTTGTATCTCATTTTCCTACTTCCCTTCTTCCTGGAAAATTGTTATGGTTATATTACTTCCTAAGCCTAGAAAGAATATTCCAACTTCCTGAAATCTATTGGCGTTCTTTCAGTTCTGTATCTCAAAATTATGAACTCTAATAAATTTGGCTTCAAAAGAGGGTTTTTGGCCTCTACACTAGCTCTTTGTTTCGCATTAGAAATTTTTTTCACCTATATCATGCATTGCTCTTTACCTGCTATTTTCTTTTACTTCAACTTCACTTTTGACAAAGTTCCTCATGACCACCTTCTTCATGAAACTTGCTTTATTCTTCCTATTGCCTAACTTTCTTTCAAAAACTAAATTCTTTGTCTGTAATAACAGAAAAAGATCCTTTCAATTCAACATCAATGCTCAGGACTTCCAGGGTAGTGTTTGATCTTAGATACTCTCTCTCTTCTTATAAATGACATTGCCCACCACTCTCAAGACTTGTCAGTACATCTACACAGATGATGTGTCCCTGACAGTGAAATTAAGGGACTTTAAAAATGCATTATAAACTTTACAAATGGTGACTGATGACCTCACAAACTGGACATTTTTCTGCAACTTCTTTTCTGACACTGGTGTTTAACTATCATTCTTTAACATATGTATTTATAGCACCTCTCTGTATGGTTATGAAGTGTGGGCTTCTTCCCATGCTTCCAATCAGGTACCTTTGCAACTGCTGAAAAATCATGTGCAGTGGATACTGACCAACTTCTTAAGCCTGACTTATTAATAATTTACAACTTAGACAAAAATCCATTGTAAATGCACTCATGACTGTCACTCACTCGACAGCAAAAAATAGGCTTAAATTATTCTAGGAACCGTCTCATTCATTCATATGATACAGACAATATACCTTATACTGGCAAACAAACACTTACTGATGTCTTTCTCCTTCTTCCTCCTTAACCCTCATTACATTTGTCCTTTCCTGTTGTCTTTGCCTTCTCTGTTTAAATGTTTGAGGGATTGGATATTCGAATTAAAAATATATTGAATAGTTTAGTGTTTCATTTTCATGTTTCCAAAATATTTATGATTTTCTTAACTTCATTTTTATTTTTCAGTGTGCTTTAAAAAAACAAATAAATGTATGTATTTCTGTATTGTTGTTACATAATATTATTATTGGTTCAGAATTATTGAAAATGAATTAACTATCTGTTAATAAATAAAATAAATTAGAGTAAGGAGAAAACTCTTGGACAGCACTCTTGGTTACATTTCAAAATTTAAGTATTTATTTTGGAAAACTTACTCCAAATTACCAACCTGACAGTATTTATTTATTTACCTGAATGTTAATTTTGACTATTCAGCGAAGTTTTTGTTTGCCTTTAGTATGTGCTCAAAAACCAAATCGCTGGTACACAAAGAAAAGTTGAAGGCAGTGTAAACATGAGCCAACTCTCAGTTTTCTCTTTTTTCTAATTACATAAATAGGGTGAAGGAGTTGGGAAGGGCAGATGTTGGGTTGCCAGGGAATTTAAGGTACTGAACTGACAGTGGGAAATCGAACCTGCTCACCAGTACGTAAGGAGCTAGGACACTACCACTACATCACTGTTTGGTTTTGCATTATCAAGTCGTGTGGTATTATAACATGTTATCATTATTACAGATCAAAACATTCTGGAATGCACAAATGGATATCCTAGTTCAGAAAGCTGCAGATCATGTTACAAGGAACAGAATTAAATTTTGCCGGTATGGGGATAACTGTACAAGATTTGGATGTCGGTTTAGGCATCCAGGTCGACGAGGAGGTAATGTATTAATTTCTGTTCAAATTGTGAGATTTCTTTTAGGAAAACAGGTTATTGCTTATATTACAACCTTGGAAAAAATGTATATATAGAAAATGTAAAAAAGTATTTTTTAGTTAGATTTGGCGACTGGGAAAATTGGGAAAACCGGGAAAAGTCAGGGAATTTGATCACGGTTCAGGGAAAAGAATTTGAAAGCAATAACAATGATTGTTGAATACACCACAAATTCTTTTCTTTGATTAGATTTAAGGTGACTTACTCAACCCAATATCCCTTCTGTGAGTTTTTTCATTGAAAGGTGGAAGCGCTGCCTGACTAATAGCAAAAGTAACCTGTAACTAACATCTAGTTAGTGTCATTTGCAAAGAAGTGACAGTGGAGCTAGTCTGAGTTTGGAGCGCTAACTGTGTCGTTGCAACACTCCACAGTTCGAACGCAACAATAACCGTTTAATTTCAATGAAACAGCTTCAGAGGCAGTTCCAGTTGACTCACTTCTAAATAGAACTAGTAGCACTGTTGATAATACTATCAAGTAGGGTTGCCTTCAGCCTGGGTTTCTCCTTTTTTGTCCTAGTTTCAAAGGTGTCCAGGGAGCGTTGGGGTGAGGTTTTCTTCTCCGTTTGGATTTTTTAAATAAACCGTATGATGAAGACTAACTGTTGCAATCATTCGGAATTTGCCCATGTCATTGCGAACGCAACACATATTATTACACAAGTTACAATTATTCCATTATGGGGCAATTGTAATTTTGAGATGATCATTTTTGTAGCTTGGGATATGTTGTGTTCTACATTTGCAAGATAACACATTCTTAACACTTCAGTTCGTTTATTGTTTTATCTGTGAAAAATAAAATTACAATTTTTTAGTAGAACTGAGTTTTTGATTTTTACTTTCTTTCCTATACAGAGAAGGATCTATTGAATTCTGTTTAAAAGCCACTGTTTTTTATTGTGAAAGAACATCTTTATTAATGCATATATTTCTTCCATGTACCCTATATTTGGAGAAGATATGCAATAACTTTCAGTTAGGTGAAGATGGCGAGTCCTGGGTTCGATTCCTGACTCATCACCTTACTGAAAGCCATTTTCACCTTACTGAAAGTTATCACATCTTAATGGCATGTAATAGCAAGTAATATTACTGTATTACTATGAAGGGTTGAAATTTTTCATAGTAACATCCGGGTTTTAGCTCCAAACTCCAGGGTTTTCGGTTTCCATGCCCTAGATTTTAGATTTTGTTGATGACAACTCTACTTGCGAGGGCTCTTGGAGCATGGAACAGTGGTCGCTGACTCCACTTCTACCCTTTATTTCCTCCTTTTAGCAGACATGCAATCATGACATTTGTGGTCAATGAAACATCTTGACTTAGATGACCTTGATGTTCTGGAAGAATGTTAAGTGTATTGTTGTACTCACCATAGCAAAAGAATAAAAACTATATGGTAGTAAGGAGACGGGGTGGAAGCGTTGGCTTGTCATATGTCTGCTGCACTGGCCTAAGCTTGCGTAGATCCACTCATTTGACCTCCAACCACCAATTTGTTCTGAAACTGCATCAATGTCGTTTGACTGCCCCCACCCTATGGTGGTTAAGGTGTCTTCATGCTCATCATGAAGGGGTTCAATTACCGACGGGGCCAGAAAAAATTTGTATCTTTTCACATTAATGTCCCAGTTCATATAGCTGTTACTACTGAAAAGCACACCCTCCTCCTCCTATCCACATCCTACTACTTCTAGTAAAACTAACTCCATTTTGTTCCATACGTGTTCAGCTATATTTTACTTATGTAATGAAAGGAGAGAGTGGAAAGAAAAACAACGAAAGAAAGATTAACATTCACAATGCTAATCTTGTATACTTGAGTTTATATAGCATGTTACCTGAATATATGTAGCTTCTTATGGAATGTCTGTACTGGATTCATTGTTTCTAAAGGTTAGAATTCGAACCAGACACATTAATAAAACTTAATATTTCATTTACATGTTAGTTGAACGAAATAGTACCACTAACACCTTCATGTGGGCAAAGTTGTCGGTAAACCCACCTACTAACAATAACCCTACCATCTACTTCCTATCGCCCCATGTAGATAAGCTTCAATATTATGATATATTTCCCATTTACAAATACTTCAATAAAAGTAATTATGGCAGAGCTAAATGCTACTTAAATCAGTCTTTAGTCAGTCTAATAAAAAGCTTGGTTTAATTTATGTTCCTGATAAGTGTGCTTGTTTTTTTAATTTTTTAATGACAACTCTTTACTATTGAAGGATGATGTATGAATTATTGATAATTTCCTTTTATGAAATTACTTCTTTTTTATAAGATTTCACCTGCTAGAATGTTTGTTTCTCAATTGTTAAAGAAATTTTTCCATGTATGTTCATTATGTGCGATAATAGTCACGGAAAATTAATCCATTGGTAGGGAAAAATCAATTTTGGGATAAAGAATCACTAGCCACCGTGCTGAGATAACATTGCATACACATTTAAAAGCATTGTGGTTTTATTCTTTCCCAGTGGTTGCCAACCCTGTTTCTTCCTCTGTATTCTCACCTTCCCATATGGTGATATCCTCTGCATTAACCCGGCGAGCATGTGGTAAGGAAAGTATCATAGGAATGTAGCAGGATATGTCACTCCCAAGCTTTTATAAGCTCCTTTATAATGATTTACACTGCCCGTCAAAATTAGCGATGCAGAAAATTCATCGCTAAATAACTTCTATGTTTTAAAATGTATCAGAGTTAAATTTGGGCTGAGGTAGCTCCTCTGTTTTATCAAGACACTTCCTTATTGAGAGTTGTCTGTGTTGCCCCCATCGTGCTGGAACACCCTTAAAGTGAAGAGAAGTGCAATTTTATTGTTAAACAAAAAATTCACATGAACAGCTTCAAACAATATATTAAATAGAATTTAAAACATGTTGTAAATGAGACAAATATTCAAATTTTGAAGATTAATAACTAAAATTGGATGATCAGAAAAATAAAAAAATTTGTATTTTTCATACCCTTTTGTTTTTTGCCAATATACAAAAAATTATCTAATTCTGAGATATGACATTCTAATTTTGTCCAACTTCATATGGAATAACCCCAAAATCATTGTTAGAAATAAATTAATGGATTAATTTGTAATTAAATGATTTCAACAAATATTTGCTGTAACAGCAGTATATCTAAAATACAGGAGACTTAAAATCTTTGACATCCTCTTTCGAACATTGAGTTTTCATGTAAAATTTTCATAAAGATGAATACTTTGCTCTTGTCTGTTGAGAATTTTTCAACATTTGAAACTGATGTACGACAATGGTCAATAAATAAGATTTCATTTTGATGACGCTCACAAAAAATGTCCACATTTGGTATAGAGTCCACTTTTCAAATGTATACAATACAATTAATTCCATTGGAGAGTGAAAAAATGTCCACTCTTGAGAAGCGTGTTAAGGGAAGTTGCAATCAAATTTAAATAAAGTATTGCCATTTCTTTTCGAGATGTAATACAGAATGTCATTTTCCAAGTTTACAACAGTAGTTGAACATTGCAGAGGGCTCACTTTCCCATCATTGCAACCCTAGGGACTGAGACATCTTAGTGAATAACTACATATATTTTCATAGATTATTATTCTTATATATTATTATTTTATTATCATCCAAAGGAACAATACTCATTGTAGCAATGCAAATGTTTTGTGAAAAATCTAATGCTGTATCATAAAATAACACAGGAAAAGAAAACTGCATCACCAGACTTCTAGCTCGATGTCTTTACTGCCTGTGCCAAGCTGCTATTTGATTAAAGGTTACTCTTGTGTGATATGAAACTAATGCATCTTGATTTCTCAAAAACCCTTGAGAGGCCCACCCTATTATAATAGTTACATCTAGGTTGAATTATGTGCAAGCAAAATCATTCTTGCTCATCTGCCTATTTTTCTAATTCATATTGAGTAACCTTGAAACAGAGTAGATGCAGGCAGCTTAGTACACCATCTCCCTCCTTATGCCACTGCTGAAACATTTCAGATTCTTTCATTGATTTAAATCTTGATACCTATTTTGTTTTCTGCAGCATCTGTGTAGCTTGTTAGCTCCCTGGGATTTGAGAGGTTTTAACATTAAACCTGGGTTGGGGTCAATTTGGATTAGCTACTCAGACGTTTGTGTGGCTTCCATGTGCTTCTGGAAATAACTTATGCTTAAGAGCTATTCTAAACATGAGGTGAGAGAACATGCACCATTTATTGTTTTCCCTTTTACCTGAAAATCACACCAGAGGGGGACTTGGTTACAAAGGAAAGGGATAGTGTCACAAAGTAATGTCTATGGACGTAAAGAGTAAATTTTCCATCATGGATATTATCGTGTATGTTTTCTTGCAGAGATGGAAGCTCCGCCACGTCCAAATCAATCCGAAAAATCGTGGGTTCCATTCCATCTGATGCTTCATTTAACTACTTGTGGCAATGTCCGAGTTCGACGATTCCCGGACTCTGGAGAGATCAACCCATATAAGGTAAAACTTTGGTCATCCATAATAATTATTTCAGTATTGACATTTATTTAAAAATAAGCAAATTTGCACAGTTTAAATACGGTATTGGCTCATATATAATACGACCCTGATTATGATATGATATTTTTTGAAGGAAAACTCGGAAGGAGGAAATATCCATTATATTGTGTCGTTTAAAATTTCAACTTTCCTCCTAATTCGTGAACAATGCCAGCACTTTATTCAAACTTTTTTCTGAACATGATCAATATTATCTGTATCCATCATCAAATAAATATCGCACTAATATTCAGAAATGATCATTACAAGAAGAGCCTTGTCGTAGGAGATATTGGGACCAGAAATACTGCCTGCCGCAAATATCACCACCACAGCACAGTGTATGATTAAATTACAGCGTTAAATTACAAACATATTGACATTATATATGTATTATAACTCGCAGCTAACTTTTTATCTTAACTAGGAACTTTTGCTGAAATTTTTGAATCCGCCTCTGCCTTAGGGCCCTTGATTGGAATTGATGGGATGGTCCCTTGCTTGCTTCCGGAGAGTAAATTAGGTTAATTTATTATTATTATTATTATTATTATTATTATTATTATTATTATTATTATTATTATTATTAGAAATAATAATATAAATTGAAAGACAACACTGGCGAGACAACAATGCTGCCTCATAGTATTCACAGAACACCATGCATTCTCCGTTAGTGATTATGAATAGATGTGCTAAAATGCTTGTTGAGACGCACAATACCCAACTTATTGTTGCTAATCTTGAAGTACTCGAATATAGTGCTAATACAATTTTTGAAGGTACCTATTGAGGGAAAAAGCGTCGCACTATATTCGGGCCAATTCGGTAGTTTTGTTGTACATCATGGCAATATTTGTTTGAGCTTGATTACTGGATAATTTTTACTATATTGATTTATGGGGCCCAAGTCTTTGTCAGTGGCATGAGGTGACAATCCTCAATAGTTTCATTTTTACCCAATGTCACTCATACTTCATTATTATTGGTTTTATTTTTGTATTTTCATTCATATTCTTACCAAATATTCAATCTAAAGATATAAATCATATTGTATTCACTTGCCGACTTAGCTGAGCTTGTGACCTGGACAGGTGAGTTCTGGGCAGGGTGCACGAGTGAAATTTCTTCTGTTAAAAAATCGTTTTTAGTAGTAAAAAGTTTATTTTTGTCCCATTATTTTATGATGCTATTTATAGTACGGCTGATGAAAGTTTGGCGAAAAAAAATGTTGGAACAGTCAAAGTAGAGAAATTTTCATTAATGTATGAGTAAATGAGAAAGGAGACGTACTAAGACAAAGATGTTAAATGCTCGAGATTGGACTGCAGGATTTGATGGGATTGCATTCCATGTCTATTCATCCAGGTCATCTCACCCACCGTGTCAGATTTGTATGAAATTTGGATCATTTATTCTCCTTACAGATATAGGAAGCCACATCAAATTTTAGCTTTTTTATCCCCTACCGTTTTCGTTTTACAGGCTTTCAAAGTTTCGAAAATTCAGCTTACAGAGCAAGCGAAACGCTTCTTGCTAATCTTTCGGAAAAAATCAGAACTAATAATTTTGAATACGGGCTTTATTTTTGGAACTGGGAATGTAAGGACGTTGTGAATGAATGAAGGCTGCAAGTTCTAGTGAAGCAAGCCAAAGACTATAATATGAAGTTGCTAGCCATGTATGCTGTGATGGACCTGAAATCTGGGACACGAACGAGTACACTGTATTTAGCCGTGGGAAAGAGAAAGGCATGAAAAGAGGAGTAACCTTAATTGTTTAATGCCCCTTTGTTGATAATGTTATAGTCTTCAAAGCAATCTCTAATAGATTATGCTACATCAGATTTAAATCCCAGTTTTTCAGCATTTCTGTCATAAATGCTTCCTCGGAAGAGAAAGAGGAAGAAGTTAAGGACATGTTCTATGAACAACTCGCAAGTATATTTCAATCCCTGCTCTCATTCGACGTTAAGCTTATTCTGGGAGACCTAAAATTTGAGGTTAGTTACTCTGGGTAATTATGAATTTCAAATAAATATTTTCTATGGAATACTTTATTTTTGTGCTTTGTCTAATGAATTGATGGCGTGTATGTAATGTCCATTTTGTAGGCATCTATACGAAAATTAGGCGCATATACGAATCTCTAACGAAAAAATCACACATTCTGCCGAGTAACATCCGTAGCCAAGAGCACTTGTTGGTAAAGGAACGAATACACGGGCAGTGTTTCTGGTCAGTTATTATTTGTCAATATTGTCAGAGGAATGTACTCAGGCGTCAGTGAGCAATGCCATCTCGTTGTAAGGTAACTTGCGTACTGTGCCATCGAATTTTCCCGTGCCGTGTAAACACTGCCGTCTGCGAGCACGAAATAACACCGACGTTCAAGATAGCATCGGTGGACATTATTTCTTCACTGACCACGAATCGCCAGATGAAAGATTGAAAAGATGTCAGAAATTTCTGTGATCCTACAAACTGATGTGACGTGAACAAAAATTGCAAAATTTGTGAGTCCAGTTCAACGCTGAAAGGCGTAAAAGTTTTATTACTAAAATCGATTAATTCCGCAACATTACAGAATCAGTGATGCTGCAGGCATCTTGAGAGAGATTCATTGTAAAGATATATTTTGCATAGATTGCACGCATATCTCTTTTTTTTTCAGAAGAAACTTATGATCGAAGATAATTAAATTTTTAACAAGTGAAAAATGAAAAGTTGTTACGAGAAAAATATAAATATTTGGTCATTTTTCGCCCAAAAGGGATGCCAAACAAGAATAAAATTAAGTTGATTATCTATGTACATTCTTCATCTTCTTCTTCGTCGTCTTCCGTATAGGCCAACAAAGGACCACGACATTCAACCATTGTGTTTGGAGTGGGTCTTAATATTTCTCCAATAGTCTCGCATGTTCTAGTACACAGAAATTAGCAAAAATAGGGGGAAATCGTTAAGTTTCGAAACCAAGTAATTAGGTGTAGAATGTAGTATTAACTCTCCTCCAAAATTTTCGGAGCTACGCACCCCGAAGTTGCACGTCCGCGGTTTTTTGCCATTTTGTCGCAAAAGAGTCAGTTTTCGAGAAAGATATTTCTATAAAGAACTATTCCTCATTAAATTTCCGGCGAAAAAGGTGGAGACCTTTTTTGACTTACGTGCATTGTGTCACGTGCTATGAGCTCTCCAATCGAGGGGTAGTTTTTAAAATTTTATTTTATTCATTTTTTGATAAAGAAAGTATGCTTTTTGCATATTAAGACCTTTAAGGAACTATGAATCCAATTGTGATATGCACGATGAAACAGCTGAGTCAATAGGTATTTTGGTCGAAAAACTCGAATCCCAGTCCAAGTATACGGCGACCGGGTATCCCGTACTTATTTCATTTGTGCGCGCATTGTTATGTTACATCTGCGCTCGGAAGGCCATGTGATTTTTTTATATCTTAATAATAATTTATTTGACAACAATCTCAATACAAATGAATTCATAATTTATTTTTAGTGAATCTTAACTTGGGTTTTCCCGTATTTTTTTCAGAGTCATTATACGGGGAAAATGTTTACTCATCTGTTTTCCTACCATAGCACAATACATATTGGTACGTCCCCTGTTTGTTACGTCCTGTTAGATCATTTTAATCGCATCTCGGACCATGCACATTCTGCAGGAGACTTCGTGGAATATATTGTATCATGTCTGAGTCGTTATCTAGCCGTCTAACCCCTACTTTCTGTGTTTGAAAATTAAGTCACGTCTTTCCATATTATATGTCGCAGTCTTATAACACGCGATTCCTGTTTTCTTTTCCTTTCCCGCAAACACATTCTTCCCTGTCAGTCTTTCGTATTTTTGTCAACTAAGTTTGCAAAATTTCCGTGTCCAGTCAGCATCTCCATCATTTCTCGTCCTGGTCTAAACCACTTTCTGTTCCTAAAGGCATAAGTCACGTCCGATATGTAAGAAAAAACTGATCGTCCTGTCGTTTCATTAGTCCATCGTATCTGCCATACATCAATTCTCTGGTTACTTTTTCTCTTCCTCCTTTCTCTTCCTTTGTTATTCTCGTGTCGTTAATTTGTATTTCTCCCGTTTTTCTTAGCCAATAACGCAATCTCATTTTACGCAAATGAATGTCTATTGGCATTACTCCTAGAAGCACCTCAATACTTGCTGTCGCGACTGTGTTGTAGCACCGGCTTAACCGGACTAGACATCTCCGTTGTGTGGAATGTAATAGTCTTTCCATGTGAATATTCGTCAGTTTCACCACCCACACACTTGCTGCATAACTTATTATGGGCCTGATTCCTCTTTTATATAAGTTAACTAGCTCTTGTTGTGGTAGATTTTTGTTATTGTATCCTACCCGCAGTAAACTATAATGTACTTTTTTTGCTTTTTCCATTATTTTTTTTGTGTGTTCCCGAAAACTCAAACCATCATCCAAAATAATACCTAAGTATTTGTTAGTACGCACAATTTTGAAGATTTTTCCTCCTAGTTTAATTATTGGATTTCGGCATTTTCTATTGTTGTTTCCAAAATACATACCTGTAGTTTTTTCTTGTGATAACTTCAATCCTTTCTGTTCCATAAGTTCTCCACACTGACAAACAGTACAAACTAACACTGGCCAAGATAACTCTGAGAGAAGGCAACTCCAGTTATTCCTTTATTGACCACGATCGCCAGCCGAAAGCGGGATTTTTGTTACGAGAAAAATGTAAATACAAGTAGTCATTTCTTCGCTCTGAGGAAAGGACGAACAAAAATAAAATAATGTGTGTATATTATTAATGTAAAAGTGCTAATCGTCAATACATAATTGTTGATCAACCAGTCAGTAATTAAATAACTGTGAAGAAAATTTAAATTTGTTTGTGATATTAAAAACGGTATGTTACTGAGATATTAATTGTTTATCAAATATACTCATGCTCATTTACTGTATAGGCAAACTGATTGGGGTAGGTGTCACGAGTACGACGAACAGACATAACCTCACATGGCGTAAACATATGTGCTTTCTTCTTGGGAGTCAGAACGTGTATTGTCCGATGGTGACGCGGAAATACACGTTCACGAACCTGACCCCGGAGGCTCCAAACACTAATGGCTTCCATACTTCAGTGGAACCTTAATGGCTATAGAACTCAACGTGAAGAGTTACAACTTTTAGCGCGTCGTAATCCGATATGTATCTGCCTACAAGAGACACACCTTACACCAGAACACTCACCCTCTCTGCGAGGATACAGCAGCTTCAGATATGACGACACCACGGGAGATCGAGCACGAGGTGGAGTTGCCGTGTTTGTTAGAAACACAATCCTCTGCTCATCTGTTCTCCTACAAACTCACATCCAGGCTATAGCAGTCAAAATTTATGGTGAACCATCTATGACCGTGTGTTCTATCTATCTTCCTCCGACACGAGATTTTTCGGAGACCTCCC
>NNCF01127332.1:924744-940878 GCA_002313205.1 Laupala kohalensis
GGTAGAAGATGATCTGCATGGTAGCGACCATCATCCTATCTGGTTGTCCTTGCAGGAACGTGTGACTGTTCCCGAAAGCAAGCCACAGAAATGGATTCTCGGTAAGGCTAATTGGACACAATACCGTTCCCTGTCTGTCTTCAGAGATACGGGTAGTGTCCAAGAGAGGGTCGACCATCTGACCCAGGTGATTCATCATGCCGCTGATGAATCCATTCCGAAAACATCTAATTTTCCGCGAAGACCTCATGTCCCCTGGTGGAATGACGCATGTCGCTCCGCCATTCGGGCAAGACGAAGAACATTGCGGAGATTTAAGGCTAGTCCATCTCCGGAAAACCTCGCCGCATATCGGATTGCTAGAGCAAAAGCGCGCAGAACTATCAAAGAATCCAGATCCACCTCCTGGAAAGAGTTTCTAAGCACCATTAAGAGAACAACATCGTCCACTAAAGTATGGGAGTCCATCCGAAAGATATCTGGAAGGTATTCTCGATTCCCAATATCTGGACTCAATTATCAGGGTCGGGTTTTCACTAACAACAGAGATATGGCAACAGTGATGGCTGAATATTTTGCTGACCTAACATCATCAGCAAACTGCGATCCTGATTTCAAGAGAAAAAGGGAAACTGCGGAGAGCACATCTATTGACTTTCATTCCACCAACTGGGAACCCTACAACTCTTCCTTCTCTATGTGGGAACTTGAGTCAGCTTTAGCGACAGCCCACAACACTGCTCCTGGCCCTGATTCAATTCATTATGAAATGCTGAGACAACTCAGTCTCGAGTCGAAAGAATACCTTCTGGATATCTTTAATCTTTCTTGGTCCGAGGGAGTATTCCCTAATTCCTGGAAGGAAGCAACGCTTATCCCTTTATTAAAACCAGGTAAGGACAAAACGAACATTAGTAGTTATCGAAGCATTGCCTTGACGAGTTGTGTTGGTAAAACTCTGGAGAGAATTATCAACCGACGTCTCGTCTGGTATCTTGAACGGCATGACTTGCTGAGTCGATCTCAGTGTGGTTTCAGGAAGTTCCATTCCACCCTGGACAACTTACTTCTCCTGGAATCAGCAATTCAAGATGCTTTCGTCCGAAGACAACATCTCATCGGAATATTCTTTGACATCGAGAAGGCTTACGATACTACTTGGCGTCATGGCATTTTACAACAACTCTATGCCTGGGGATTTAGAGGACGTCTTCCTCTGATGCTCATGTCCTTTTTGGATCAACGTTCCTTCCGCTATAGAATTGGAAGAGACACCTCGGATCTCCTTCTTCAAGAGAACGGTGTTCCTCAGGGCTCAGTCTTGAGTGTGACCTTATTTGCAGTGGCCATAAACAGCATAACGTCTGCTGTAAAGAATCCTGTTTTACACTCTCTTTTTGTCGATGACTTTGCTATCTTTTGTTCATCACAGAGTGTCACAGGTGCGGAGCGACAAATCCAACTCGTCCTGAATAGATTATACCAATGGTCGAAAACGACAGGTTTTCGTTTCTCTGCTGAGAAAACACGCTGTGTTCTTTTCAGTAGGAGACCAAGCCTTGTGGCTGAACCTCACCTCGCCCTGGGGAACAACGTTCTCAAATTCTATCCTTTTGTGAAATTCTTAGGTCTAATCTTTGATCAGAGATTGAATTGGATTGAACATCTAACAGACCTAAGAGCAAGAACATTAAAATCTCTGAATTTATTGAAGTGCCTCAGTAGCAGGGAATGGGGCGCTGATCGCTACTCCCTGCACCAGTTTTATCGAGCATTCATAAGATCTCGGCTCGATTATGGCTGCGTTGTATATAGCTCTGCTCGTGCAAGCTATTTAAAGAAGTTGGATAGTGTCCACCATGCCGGAATTCGACTAGTTACGGGAGCATACCGCACTAGTCCCATTCCGAGTTTGTATGTCGAGAGTGGCGAACCATCTCTTTCCCTCCGGCGGCAAATCCTCATGCTACGACACTTTTGCCACTTGCAAACTTTACCCGACAATCTGGTACACAACGCGGTTTTTCATCCATCCTCTTCTTCCATCCGTTTCTACAACAACAGACTGAGAGCAACCAAACCTTTTGGATATCGCTCCAAACAAATTTTGGAAACCTTAAATATACGCACACTTAATGTCTTACATCAAGGTTTTAGTAAGTCTCCCCCTTGGGCTTTGCACAAGCCGAAGATTATTTTCGATCTTTTGCATCATGACAAGAAGAACACTCCAGCTCCGATGTTGAGGATATACTTTCAGCTAATCCTCTACAAATACCGGGACCGTATCCCTGTGTTTACCGACGGGTCGAAGCAGGCTGATGGTGTCGGCTGCTCCGTGGTATTTCCCCGTGAGACCAGTGGCTACCGTCTAGGCGACTTGTGCAGTGTTTACACTGCTGAGTGCTACGCCATATTGCGAGCATTGCGAACTACAAAGTGCTCCCGCGGATCACATTTCCTGATTTTTTCTGATTCTCTGAGTGCCCTCCAAGCAATCCAGAACATGTATGCAGCTGATAAGCTGATCCAGAACATCCAGGATGTACTTTTCACACTGCAAAGTGACGGAAAGAACATAATGTTTTGCTGGGTTCCTGGACACGTGGGTATCAGTGGAAATGAGAAAGCAGACGTTTCCGCAAAGGCGGCATGCCTCAGGAATCGCGTGGATTTCTCCACGATTCCAAAACGAGACCTACTAAATTTCGTCAAGATAAGGATTCTCAGTGAATGGAGCAATGAGTGGTTAGCTGTTGAAAGGAATAAGCTCCGACTTATCAAATCATGTGTTAAGTCATGGAGCAGTTCCTGTAGGCCAGCCCGGCGCGACGAGGTCTTGCTGACCCGCCTGCGCATAGGACATTGTCCTCTCACTCATAGGTATCTCTTACTACTTGATGATGAACCCATTTGTGAGGAGTGTAGCTGTTCTCTGACAGTGCGTCATCTACTAACTGATTGCAGAAGATACTCAAGTATACGGAGACAAATTGGTCTGGCTGCAGATTTACCAACCATTCTCGGGAATGAAACGGTTAATGTTAATAAACTATTGAATTTTATGAGTAGATCGGGGCTCCTCCCACAAGTTCTCGGGAGGGTTTAAAATTTGCATTCCCTTTTCATCTTTATTGTCTTCTTTGTTTTCATCGTTCGTTTCTGTAATTCAAAAATATGATATTTAGAAAATTGTTTTCCTTTTTTGCGAAATAATGTATTGGTATTCTGTTTTCTTTTCTTTTCTTTCATCTTTTTATTTAGATATTTGTTGATTTCAGGAGGGTTTTTTAGTGGGTATGGTCGAGATATTCGGCGAGTCCCACACACGGGGAAGAGCCATTATGGCTCTTCTCTATGGTGCGAAACTGCATTTTTCCCTACTTGCATGGGCTCTAATGACCTTCGATGTTGACGAGCCCTAAAGCCCCACCCCAAAAAAAAAGACAGCCGAACACTGACAGAGAAACACCTTAAGGTACAAAATGGGTTACCTTGTATGAATACTTTTTTTTGTATCTTTTCAGGATAATTATGATGTGGTTAAAAGTGTTCTGTACGACTTGGTATCTGTGGTCTGGTATATTGATGATGAGAATCACGAAAAGCGAAATTTGGTTGCTATGATCAATGTTCCTGCAGAGTACCATGAAAGGTCATCAGGTTCCCCTGTTAGTCAGTGGTACATATTCAACGATTTTAGGTACGTAATATTTCTTTTAAGATAATTTATTTTATTTTTTATTTATTATTTGTAATATTTGTATTTATAGTTAATGCCCAAGTATGATCAGTAATTTCCAATTTGCTATAAGGAATATTATCAGAAATTATGTTTAAAATTTTGTAGTGTATCGTCATATTTAAAAATGTTATATTGGGATTATTTCCTTGGTCTTATATAAAGGTTATTTCAGTTTTTCTCTCACAAGGGGAGGTCGCGACTTGCGAAATTGACTTCGGGGTGGAACTTCGTAGGTTTGTAGTACCTCCAAAGAATCATGGATTTTCAATGTAAGAAAGCACAATAACCTGCCATTTACAAGAAAAATTCTCTCAAAGTTTCTATTTCAGTGTATGTATTTAACATTTATTTTCAATGTGTCAGTAGCGTAATCTGTAGCGTGCTTCCCCAGAGCTGAGGTCACAGACTATAAACCAGTCCCCCCTCTCCCATACTAACGCTGCGTTCTCAGCACTCCTAACATTATTTCATGCGCACTAGTCCGAGCCTAGTTCTAAATGCGGCCACCAGGGCGCGTGGCAGTTCCCGATTCTCTTTCCCTCCCCCGCCCTTTTCGGTCCACCCACCATTCCAGGTACTCTACCCCCCACTCCCACGATCTCATGCTTCATAATTTCACAATAATTTAGCTGAAAATACTTTCCCTACAAAAATTAACATTAGTGAATAGTTAACACGATGTATAATTGAAATATTTTACTACACATATGAAATAGAAAATGAAAACAGGACACAATTGACAGGAAATGTACACAAAGAAAATACATACTTGCTCTTAATTCTATTTATTCATAACAAAGATTACAGAATATTCTCATATGGATGGAAATATACAATCCTGTATACAAAAATTGGGGTATAATTGCAATAAGGTACACATTTATTTATATTCACCAACTATTCAGGTCAATAATAAATAAATAAATGAGCCTGATAAAACTTGAGAAAAGCTGTCATAGAAAGGCTGTATAGAAAGCAGTCAATGGAATGTTGGTTTTGCTTTTAGCCACAGTGGTGTATAAATACCTCTGCTCATTGAATGAGAGAATTACATGCCACAAATCTTATAAAGGTGATGTAGAACTAATTGACAAAAAATTAAAACAAGATTGATAATTGTTCATTTGATATTTAAGACCAAAACTAAACAAATGATTCTGCCTTCCAATTGGTATCAAAGAAAGAAATGAGAAAGAAACGCTATAACAAATTGACAAAATTTGTACCAATGCCAATGTTGATTTAATAGAAAAGTTTACAGTGAAATCCTTTATATATCCACAGGATAACGTAACTAGATTTATCCGTCTCATGGTTTAAAAAGAACATTACCAAGTTACAAACACCACAATATACCATAACTCAAGTAGTAAACTAACAAAGTGAAAATAAAATTAAATAACGAAGTTTCAGAAAACCAAATGAAGCCACAATACACTCAAATAGTAAATAAACACAGTGGAAAGGAAATTTGTAAAAATGCAAGTTTACATTAAAACAAAAAAGGTGGCTCAATGAAAAATGTAACTCTTCTACACACTACAATAACGTTATATAAGATGCAAACATCAATTTCTCTCTAGTTATTCGTATCTAACTACCACATCAGGTATAATTACAAATAAACGTTTTACACAAAAACAGAATCTTACATTTCAACTAGGTAGTATTTCTTTAAATTATTGTTTTAAGATGAAAATTTAATAGCATTTGTGTATAGTTAATGAACTGCCTCCTACGTAACCTTACACTTCCTCAAACTTCGATACTATCCAGGTGTATTATTAAGTTTGTTATATTTATTTACCCAAGTATAGACTGGCGAAAATCAATGAGATCACTCTTCAGGTCATCATCACATCATCTGGAAAACACAACAAGAATACAATATTATCAGTCAACATACTTATTGTAAAAATCAATTCAAATACTGTAATTTAATTCAGCAATGTTTGTTATAATTCATTGATCACAAAAATACAGTTTATACAGTTTTAGCATAAATATAGACCTAGATATAAATTAATAAAATAAAAGTAAAATAATAGAATTCCTACAATAGATATCTAATAACCCTAGCCTAAATAAATATAAATATTCCATAATAGTACAAAGTAATAGTACTTTATATTAATATCTACATAGTCTAAGTTAAATGAATATTGTTAAATGTATCAAAATTATTATATTGTTGTTATTCTTATATACAAATATTATTGTCATTGTTGTTAGTACTATGACACGTCATACATCATTGTTATGATCTATGTGGTTCAATAAAATATAATATTATATTTATGTTCGTCATTTCATACACAGACTTCATTCATCAATACATTACTTAGATAATAAATGTTTATACAATACTTCATGTAACATTCGTTTTCATTTAACATACCATGGAAGTCGTCCGGGGTAAAATGTGCGGAGCACACTCTGGTACTAGTTCGTGAGACCCGCACACCCGTCAGGCCAAGACAATTTAACCAGAATTGTCTTCTACAAGAGAGTGTAACAAAAATATTTATAAATAAATAAGCAACAATAATCGCAGCGAAGTGACTGAGCTAAGTACGTCTGCCCACATGGGCAGTGGCGCTAAGGCAACAAGAATTGCTTACCTTTCTGGTGGGGTAGGGAAGCTCATGAAAGTAATCTCCAGGTTGCCGCCTACTGTTTTGAAGCACCCCGGAACACAAACAAAAACCCGCGATATTGTGCTTCTTTTTACTTCGTATACGCGAATGTTGTCCACGGTACAGTGCTACGTACAGCAGCGCACGCAGAATGTATCAAACAAACGCAAACACTAGCAGCCAATAGGAGATGGGTGAACACGATCTTGCAGCCATCTATTGAGCGCTACAGTAAATAATAGCTGGTGGCGCTGCCTTTTTGAAATTTCACGAGCACTACTACGAGCTTCAAACCTTAGACCTTTTACCGCTATCCTCTTTCCTCACCCTGGCTGAGGTTCTATTATCCAATAGGTTAGATTTTTGTACAATTATTTTTTATTAAAGTTAATTTTTCAGAAAATTATGAATGAAATTATTACTGTAATTTTAATAATACTCATAAGAATTTTAATAATACTTTAAATCTATTTTTGTGGTAATTTTATTTATTTTAAATTACAACTATAACTTGTAAAATGAATCCTACTGTCACTAGAAATCTACTTTCATCAATTACTGAAGCAAAGACATACAAGTGATTGATACTGAAATAATCTCTCACTGTAATACATTAAACCTTACAATTTTCTCTTTGCCTTTGCCCGTTTCTTCTTTATCTCACCTCTTCCTTTTCCACCAAATCTTCCCTGGTCATCTTTGTGTTTCAGCCTTTGGAGATTATCCCACTGCGCCACTCAGTATTGTTGACTGCAATACATCCACTTCCTCATCCAGGCCTAACTCATCATTCGGCCGTATCACACCCCTCAAATAACGCTGAAACTGTTCTACATTTACCTTCCATAACATCCGGAAATCTTGTTTTCTAGATTCAATCCTGTCAGTACTTATGTCTAGCAAAATATACTTATTCTCGGAGGTTGCACCTTCTTCCACTCGCCATTTACACACATCCATCTCCACCTCTGTTGTTGCTATTGTTATGTCTAAGAGCTAATACATATTTAAATATTAGAGACTCCAGTAAATTTCCATTTCCATACATTTTATTTTCTCCCCATAAAGGTGATCTACCATTCACATCCATACATATTACTATTTTTCTCCTTTATATGCTGCTAGTATATTTTCAATTAACCATATTTCATCTCTACTCCTTTTCCCTCTTTAAGTGCGCATTTACTAGTATTATATCTGCCTGCCTGTTACGGCACACCGTAAGCCCAGATGCGATGTGGGTATTTTTTTGGGTCGAAGCGGGATTCAACCATAAACCACAACCTTTATGGTAGAGTTCGCTGCCACCAGCTTGGTTACCCCAAGCAATCAAACACACGTGAAATAACAATAAAATATTCCTTTAATACAAGTTAAATTGCAATCTGCGTATTTACAAATTTGAACGAACTCTCAAATCATAAATACAAGTTTGAATCTGTTATTACAGAGTTCTTGCTATCTGAAAGCAACAATTACACACAGATATAAATACTGGTGTTATCAATTAACTCGGAATTCTACCCAGATTATCCGAATCTCAAAAAATTTACAAGATGCTATCCCGAAATAACTAACTGTTCCAAGTTACGTCATTCGCGCCTAATAGCAATGTAATAGAATTACCGCAGCAATTCTCAGTGGTCTGACGACCAAAACTAACCAAGTCATATCTCAAATAACCTGGGTACTTCCATGCCCTCCGCAGAGTCTCTAGTCTGAAAGTCACTTAGGATCTTCAATCCTCCCAATATATACCGAAGCGGAGGTCACGTGATCACGCTCTCGCTAACGCACTGAGCACTACATCATCTTGGTCACCCTTCAGCTTCTGAGAATACTGCGTCCTTTCCGATCTGCCAGCGTCCTGTTTGGGCTGACCATTATTTTTGGCAATCGCTAGAAATATTCCATTCACTTGCCACGCGCTTTGGCCTCATTCTTCTGAGGGCGTTCCTACTCAATTTTCAGAAGTAGGTGAGAACTGTTCAGCCTCTACACAATGAACGGGAAGTCTTAGTAGCTTTTCCTTATTTGGCGGCGACTGGCCCGACCCGTAATCTCCTTAGGAATTTCCGGCTAGCAAAATGCTTGAAAATGTTAATATTTCAAAAATCTATAAACTGCACTGGTCCAGATGTTAATATTTCAAAAATCTATAAACTGCACTGGTCCAGATGTTACAGCTCTTCCCCAATAAATTTTTTCTGAGTGTTTTAGCTTTGATGACCACGAAGAAAAATCAGATGGGAGAGAACACAGTTCACCAATCTTGACGCAACACTCAAATACTGAGGCGAATACCCACCCTGTTGGTAATACAAATACAGGTTCACATTTACATATCATATTATACAATTTTAAAACAAATATGGCATAGCAAGTTATTTTGCAAACCTGGTTCCGAGAAAATAAAACTCTTTCTCTCTTTGTTGCTTCAAGATTTCAGTTATATATACAAGATTAACTACTCTTAATAAATTTAACTACTCTCAATAAAACTGCAAATGGTAACTGAAGAGAAATATACACAATTTAAGTTACCCTCGATAACTAACTAATTATTCAATCAACTTCTTAGTAAAGCACAAAATTATTTATACATGATAAAAATACGCAATGATTAAAATAACAAAATTGATTATCCTTCACAAACCAATTATAAAACTAGGACGCTCAGTTCTAGAGTGAACCTATAAATACCGATGTGATTATCTACTCTAAAAAATCAGCATTAATATGCTTGTTCCTTGCTCAATACTAAATAGCAGGTCTGGTATCCAATATAGTTGACCAGTATCAAAGTGACATCTCACTTTCTGTATTGCACCCACGATGCTCCCGAGGACATCACATTCGCAATTTAAATCTGACAATCTACTAACTTTTGCTTGAACCACCGTCTCTATAAGTAGCTCTAGACTAGAAAAGAATCGAGTTAATCTCCTATGCTCGATATGCAACGGAAGATTCTTTCCTTGAACATCAACTAACTCCAAAGATTCAACAATACCGATTCTAATAGATGGAAGTAATACATTGAAATGCTGTCTCCAACATACAGCCGTTACCAACTTAATAACATTATCATAAGTACACTCAATTTCAATAAAACTCGTGACTACCTCCAACTTAAAATTTCGAGCCATCTCAATTACATTTTTATTAAAAACATACAAAGGGATATTTTCAGAACTACATGTCATGTAATCCATATGTTACACTGCCCTTACCATACGAGACATGTTAGATTATACTTCGCATAATACTCTTGCAGTTTTAAGACCTCAAGTTCGTTGTTTATCACCATCATAGCTGCCCAACCACCTTCCTCCTTAACAACTCGATTCGCTATTTTATGGCAAATTTTTTCCCTTTATCTGGTAATTCTCTTGGAGACATTCTATGTCTATGGAATTTCTTCCATGTAATTTATTTTTTCTCGTGGTGCTGTAATTGATCTCTGTATATTCTTTACTGCTACATATACCGGACATGCATTAACTGTTACTTTATGGCCTTCTGTTTGTCCCTTTCATTTACAATTTATGCATAATGTTTTCTGGTTTTTATTCGGACATTCTGTATATCTACGGCCCACCACTGTGCAATGGCTACAAATATCGATTTTTTCTCGACAGGCTTAGACCTGATGCCCATATCTATGGCATCGATTGCATCTCAGTGGTGTGTTGCAAACCGTTACTCAAAAACTCTAACCCATATACTTTCCCTTTTGATGTTAAACTCCTATGATAATTTGAATCATGTTCTATTAATCGAGCAACTTGAGGTGTCCTTTTATGTATTGTTGTTACCTATCTAATTGTTGCTAGAAAATCATCTTTTTTTCATCAGGAATGTTAAGGTTTTTTTTTTTGCAAGAAACTATGATCTTCGTTAACTACTAAGTGATAGTCGTCAATGCACTTAACGACTTATGGCTGTGCAGACAAAGACATTCTTTTGCAATGTTGACATTTTTCTTATACATTTCTTATAAAGTGATAAATTACAAATATTGCATCTGAGTACGCGCCTCCACTCTGCAATGTGTTGAATTAAGGTACTACCTTAAAAATATATTTCAGACTACTCCTTTTTCCTATTCTAAATTATGAAGAGTTGAAGTCTAACATAACTAGAGGTGCAAAACCATTGCACATACTTTCTCATATACTTTTCTCCGTCTGCAGCCTAGAGTGAGAAAAAATTATATAGTGAAAGGGTCATTTCTGGCGTGGTCCTCTATATTTTGGTTGTCTTCCAGAACTCTATTCATGTTCAAAGTCGCTAGATGAACTTAGTACTGTCTTTTATTTGAAATTTGAAAGTAAAATGAATATATTGAGAATATTATTTCAGAACATATAGCGACACATCAGTCTTATAAATATCGTAAAAGTGTTATGAAAATGTAATTTCGTTGTAGACAGAAATTGATGTATTTTCGTATCTGCAGTGCGTTTACTGCCCTATGTTTTTTTATCATTATCATATCTTTCATTTCAGTTTACGAAAAGTATAGTCTACATCTGCTTGGTCCATTTACACTGCTAAATATTATTTAAGCTTCTTGAAACAGTAAAATAATGTGTAAATGTAGCAGACAGAAATTATTTTACTGCGTCTATACCAAACTTGCAAGCGAAATACCGCTAATGCGGATGTAATGCATACTAATTGTACTTTAAGAACAGAAAATTTAAGCAAAATAGTTGGAACTGTTTTTGAGAAACATTAAAAAGAATACTTTGACCTTCATGTAAAGTACCCTTTGTTTTAAAGTAAAAAAAATATTAGAGCTCGTGCATTAAACAACAAGTAAGTTCTACCGTAAATACGAAATGCGAATTAAATTGATTCATCCATTTTCTCAGAATCGCTGCGCACAGACGGACGGACGTTATGCCAAAAACAACTTTTTCATGATCAGAGATAGCTAAAACGGATATTTCCTTCCAAATCTCGCTTTCGAGTATTTTCACGATTACAATACTTTCTATATATTACGTATATGAGAAAGTACAAACACACGTGCGAAGCCCGGGTGGATTGCTACGAATCACTACATTCGTGACATTGAAGAAGCAAGTATACTGTGAGAATATTTTAGCCGTGGATTTGAAGAGATTCAATATAGCGACTTCTTTTGGACGGGAATTACACATAACGATTCCTAAATGACATGACGCTGATAAAGAGTTGAACGTTTAGACAGAGTATATTAGGCCTAACTCTTAAGTTTCGTGTTCTAATTGTTGGATCTTTGCTGCATTGCGTTGGACTTAAGTAATGGTACCTACTTGTTGTGCAAGTTTTATTTATGTTATTCGTTATTTCCAGCATATCGCCAGTGTCCGCTCAAGAAGTGGTTACGTTTAATTTAGATTGGAAATTACCATGTGTGATGTATTGGAGTAGAAGTGATGGATGCTATGATGTGTATCCTCCTCCAGTTACTACAGTTTCTCTTGAAAATCTTCTGCGGGGACAGAGCGTTTTGAAGAGAAGTGTGGGAATGGAATCGTTCACTCCCCTAAGCCGTGATGAACTACCTCGTAAAGGTAAGTTTTTTTTTGTTTCCTAACGGCATTCAATTTAAGAATGTGAATCGTCATTTCACGTGCTGATAGGGGCATCTAGGCATGCAATTAGCTACTGGTATCCAATACCTTGACACGCCACCTAACGATGTATCTTGGCGTCAAGAATGACGGTAAAACACCTGAATCAACAAACCGCATCACCCTCATTTGCCTAGCGCTGATGGATGGCGATGGGTTGCGGAAACGTCACGCGTGATACGATGTTCATTCATGGTCCACCCCACCCCCTCCTGATTGGAGATCCAATTTGGCCGATTGTTGGACTCAACACCCAACGCGGGATATCTGCAATCCATCTAGTGCGATTTCAACTCATCGTAGCCACTTCATTATCGTGAGTCCCAATTTCGCTTGTTAAAATTCGACTCGCCATCCAGTTCAACGACCTGATAACTGGCTATACTCGTGAATGAAACGCCATACGGTAAAATCACCTGCACGTGCATGTATTTCAAATAAAATCAAATGTTTGTCAATGTAAAGTGACACATCAGTAAGCATGCTGAGGAGGCATGAAGAATTTTGTATTTTAGTTGATAGCAATGTCGTAGTGGAACTTTTCTGCATACCATTTCTACCTTATGCTATAAAGAGGAAGCTCAGCAGGAACGTGTTACTTTGTCTTGCGCCTTGTGCAAATCAAATGTGCTCCGGAACATGCTGAAATGAATCGAAGGCTATATTACTTGCAAGGTCACAAATCGAACTATTCTCATGTAAGTGAAAAGTAGGTGGTTTAATGAAAGAATATAATTAGTCTTGTAAAAAATTCATACAATAATATTTCTTAACTCCTGTAGACAGCATGAAAACAATGTTAATTAACTGTATACCATTTTTGTACTATAGATATTGACTTTCAGATGTGTGTAATTGTAAAAATAATTGTTATAGCAAATTTTACTGTTGATGAATTAAAATGCATTGCATTTCCCGAATTTTTTTGTGTATGAGGAACGTCAAGTCGAGAAACGAAACGTCGTTTTCTGTCCTTCTCGCCTGTAGATAATTTCCTCGAAGAAGTGTATATAATGGAAGTTTCGTCCGGATTGATGAGAGTATGTTATTGGCAAAGTTTCTGGTACACACAGGTTTCTATGAAAATTAAATCAAAGTAAGATATTGTTTTTATACATTCTGGTCGTTGGAGGTATTTTAGTAGAATTTTACTTACAGTTAACCTATAAATCTAGGGGAAGTCACTCCAGACTTTTAGGCTGGCTACACCTTAAAGCACCTTCCAAATTCCCAGAAACAGTTCCAGTTTGATATTTAGGTGATTTACTTTGTCATTTGGTTGAGCTCTCTCTACACAAGCATTTCAAATATTCTTTGATAAGACGTATGTAACATGCAGAATTTTTTTCTCTCATTTGTGCTAAAAGCAAGAGGGTCTAATGTGCGATATGTTTCACTGAGTGAATAAATAATATAGTTCAAGTGAAATTATTGACACCTTTACATTTACTTCTGAAAATATGTAGTTTTATATGTGTATTACGTGTTGAATTAGAGATTGATAATGACTAGTATCAAGATACCGAATCGGTGTTTTTCTTTGTGACGTACCTGTACGTTTATTATTGAAGACAAAACAAAGAAAAACTTTCTACACAATTTCTATGATTAAATCTTATTGTAATTAAGAATCCAATGGATATCCTTCGTTATCACCTGTAATGAATGGCTTGTTTTCTTACATTATTGAGGGGAGGGTAAATTCGCTCTCGCTGTGAAGTAATTGCTTTCATCTTTTGATGAAGAAGAAAACAAAATATAATAAAACACTAAATCCAAGTGTGCTGGAACCACGCCCTGTTGTGGTTAATTTGCAAGAAATGAAATATTGAGTTAATAACAAATATTTTTTAAAAGACATTCTTGTAGTTTATCATGTGCAGTGATAATAATAGCATTGTTTTTTATTTGAATAAATAATAAATATCAATGAATAGTTTTTGCTGTATTTATTTCGTTCATTTTGTCAACCAGACAGTGTTAGTATTATTGTAATATTTTAAACTATGAACATGTGTTCAAGAACACGTTATTAACTCAATATTTCGTTAAAAAAACTCCTACTTTCTCCTGAAAGCACAATGCGAAGTACTCTTGTTGTCCATACGTTTTCAAGGAACTTACAATCTGCGAAAGCCGAGTTTGGACGAAAATACCTATTCTTATAGTGCCTTAGTACCTCCGAGTCACTCTTTTCGAGACGGAGCTACGTCACTCTGTTGCGCGGGCGCCAACTGCCTGCGACAGCTATTATCGAGTGTAGTTAAAACACGTTAAATGTATGTTATTTCTCTTATGATCTGTTAAACCCTATGATAGGTACAATTGAACCGAATTTGTTCATTATCTTGTTTGTTAAGTTTGGACGTTGAAGTATGGCTGAACACTCCACTTTGATCAAGATTCGATCTCAGACCACCTATTTAGCAGCTTAGCGCTATATCCCTATCTATGGAATCAGTTTATACTATAGACTCCATTATAGAGTCAACATTCATGATAAAAATATAAAATCGGTAACAATGTTTTAATTGCATGTATGATTATAAATTCCTAAGCGATTAATTATGTTACCTGGCGGTGAGGTTCACCGCAATCTAAGAGATTTCTATATTCCTAAGTGATGTTTTCCAAGTACTTGATCCTATATTGTATTTCTATTTTAAATGATGCGGTTCACCATGGGATAATTTGATCCACGGCATGGTCATATACAGACTTATATTTTACGGGGTTGGTCATAACAAGATACAATAATCTGGGGCCATTCCAGAAAACACCCCAACCTCGGAAAAAATTTGAACGTTCTAAAGTAAATTTAGGTCATGTAAGTGTTAATTAAAGAGTAACGCCCTACTTCGAAATATTTTAATTTTTGGGGGGACAGAAGAAAGTGATAGATGCGCAACTTTTATTATAATTAAAGATGCAAAAATTTTATACTTTTTAAGATATAGAAACAATCAATTTTTCAAAAACAAGAACAGAATTGCTGCTGAAAGATGGCGCTGCTGCTGCTGCGTGTTTTGAAAAATTATGTTTTCATTAATTCTTGAGACATTGGTTTTGGCCAAGTGGGCCTAAATTCATTTGGATAAAAATGTTCAAAATTGCTCTAACATGAAAAAACATTGAAAAATGTACCTTTTTTCCAATGTTATAGCGTGCTACATAAATTTTGCGGAAAAGATTTTAAGACTAAAAACTCGGATTTCGTTGATAACCGTACTCCGAAGCACTGACACTGAGTGCCGGAAAATTGATGTATGAATATTGAAGTCTGAGTTTTAAATTAAAACATGTTAATAAATCAATCACAAACAAGAACCCAAAAATACTTTTAAAAAAAGAAATATTAATGAGAGTGCTGTTAAAAACTGGTATGTTTTGTATTTAGCTTTGCCTGTTTTGCGTTTGGCAATGTCTAGGCAGTGTGCAAAATGCGTAGACAAATTGGGGCATCCAGTGAATATTTCCTACTTTGCCCAGGTATTGATTACAATGCCTAAATTTCTCACATTGCCAGTAACATGGACACTACGCAATTCCACGAAACCAGAGCGCGTTACCGCTGCCAAATCGTACCTCCGATCTAAGTGTCGCGGTGTATGAATGTGGTGAACTTCGTAGTTGCATTTAGTTATAAATTATATCATTATAAAGTAAAATTGGAGACTCGCTTATAGATTTTAATTGTTTGAGTGTTACACGATATGTATTTTAATGGCTTAACGCAAAAAGTAGGATACCAGTTTTCTTAAATAGCACGAAAAGATAGAATCCCGACCATATTTAGGATTGTCGATTCCTGACCACTGCGTTCGCCAAAAAGCTCACAATACTTGGTTTCTTGAATATTTTTTCGGCACATTTTCGGTTCACATTCCTCGAGCCAATAAAATTTAGTCTCCGATGTCCACTAGATTTCTTCTTGTACAACGTCAATGAATTTCGTTCAATAAATAAATAAATATAAATAAATTTATTGTCAAAAAACAGTACAGACTGCGTATGACCACGTGGAGGACAATAAACTAATTTACTCTCCGGAAGCAAGCAAGGGACCATCCCATCAATTCCGATCAAGGGCCCTAAGGCAGAGGCGGATTCAAAAATTTCAGCAAAA
>NNCF01127332.1:942315-996398 GCA_002313205.1 Laupala kohalensis
TTTATCGTACGATTTTGTATTACTATTGTGAAATGACATCTTGAATCGATTACTGGTGAATGTGCAGAGTCGGATGTACTCAAGAAATCGATATTGAAATCACCACATATAACGATAATTTAGTAGATTTATGCGTGATATGTTTTAAAACAATTTCGAAGTTCCGAAAAAATATGTCAAGATCTGACAGGTCTATAAATACACAAAACAACGATACCGGTGTCGGTCAGATTAACTGCAGAAAATTCGAACACACTATCTACGCAGAAGTTCTCGTAGCCTGTCAGTGGAGAAGATAAAATATCATTACGAACGTAGATACACGTACCTCCGTGGGGATTTTTGCCTTTAAAATTTTGCCGACAGTAAGAACTTGCTAAATAATAATTAGAAATAGCAGTATCGTTGATGTTGTTAGTTGAAAGCCAATGCTCTGTGAGGCATAGCAAATCGAATCGATTTTCGTGTACCAGAATTTCAATGTCTGTCAATTTGTTTGAAAGGGATTGGACATTATGATGAAATATAATTATTTTATTTTCGCAAAACGTTTGTGACTCACGAAAAATGGAATCGACGTTAGATTGTGGAGAGGAATTTGAAATTGGTACAGCTTCTAGTTCCGGATGAAGCCCGCACACTGCACCTGAACGCGATTGTCACCTTCGAGTACCACATCGTACTCCTGAGCGCAANGTCCTGAGCGCAAGTTGCAACTGTGTATGGGGGCGGCAGGAGGAATAGATGAGGACGTGCGAGATGAGGAAGCAGTAGGTGAAAGAACGGGGAAAAGAGAAGAAATGGATGTCGAGATAGGAAGAGGAGATGGTGATGAGGTAGGAGCAGAAGGAGATGAGGTAGGAGGAGGAGGAGATGAGGTAGGTGTAGGAGGAGGTATAGGAGTGGGTAGTGGGGCTGGTGGATGATGTGAGATCAGATGTGAAGCTAGAAGAGAACCGAAGTGCTGTTTCCTAGACGGTCTCAGGTGTAAACAGTGCTGGGTAAAGTCCTTGGCAGTCAGGTGTGGTTGCAAATCAAAAAATGTGATTTTTGTGTCTGCCAGGTGGTTTTAGGGAGATATTTGCCAGGTTAACTTCGTGGTTTATTTGTGGAACGTTGAAGCGTGGAGGCAGGCTAGAGAGCACCATGTTTGTGTGCCATTTTTAGTTTTTGTAGATGTTCGGACGCGTTGAAATGACCACCCATGTTAATATCATTCTGCCCACCTATGATGATTAGTGTCCCGCTCAGTGAGTTTTTTAGTGTAAGTGTCCAGTTCTCGAATAACTTCAGCCAAACGAGCGTTTGGCTTAAAGAAACCGGAGACTGAGAACTGGCTAGGAAGCAATCCACGCAATACGGAGGACATCTGACGACCGTGCGAATCAGCTAGTATGAGCACGTTTGATTTCTGCGTGGAAGTGTTGGTTTCATCTCTGGATAGCACTACTTTACGTGATTTTGGGCGGCTATGCTTACCAGTGCGTGGTGTGTGAACAGGTCTGGGTACTGGACGGGAGGGAATGAAACGAGTAGGTAAGGGAGGAAACAGAGACATGTCCTCTAACACACTAAACCTATTCTGAGTGAAGAGTTGGGGTGGTGCATGTGTCGTTGGTCTAACCGGGTGGTAGCAGTTGGAAGGACGTCGAGAATTTCTAACTGTAGTCCAACCGCCGATCGTTTTCTTATTGACCTCTTCCAGCGCACTGATTCGTGTGTCAATATACTGTACCAAGTCATTGTACGCCTTCTGAAGATCAGCTTTGAATGAGTTGAGGAATGCGATAGTGTCCATTGTTGTGAGATAGTTAGCAACTTAACGACAAATGCAAATGAGAATACACGAAAATGACAACTAACACTGAATGAAGGATGTTAGTATAATAATATATTTGTTACTACGGATTAGTTACAAATGAGATAATAAATAAATTAAATATACAAACAAACCGACGACAAAAATGATTGAAATAATTATTTAGGGCGACCACTGGAGATTAATTAATTCGACAATAACTACCGTATATTGTGTTAAAATGTAAATAAATACGAAAGAATCAAGAACAACGAATTGTAAAATAATGTAATAATTCTATGAATTATGACGATAACTTGGGTGCAACAATGGGGCAGGGTTTAAATAAGTAAATAAACAAACCGACAACTAAAATCACAGAAATAATTTAGGATGACAACTGCAGATAAATTAATTCCACAATAACTAAGGCAATATTATGTTAAATTGTAATGAATAACTACAAAAAGATCACGAAAACAAATGGTAAAATATTGGAATAATTCTATTTACGACGACGAAACTTGAGCAGTGCAACAATAGAGTACGTTATTTGTAAGTTAATAATGATGTAATAGTATACACACCAGAAAATCTAAATACAGCAAAATAATTAATTTTAATGCACCAAGAAGTTAAATTTATGATTCCGTTTGTACTTACGTAAACTTTATCACACCTTTGAATGAAGCACTGAATGAAAACAATATGAAATTATATTTGGTCCGTTGAGTTTGAAAACCTTAGGAAATGTTTTTAGTGTTTTTTCACTTAACACTCACACAGAACAAAGAATTTTACACTACAATGAAAGTTGGGATCTAAATACAACTACTGATCACAAAAAACTCGAAAAAATAAAATAATTAGAAATATTATACTGAAAAATAGAGAGAGCTCATTCACTACCGCAGCTAACGCCAGGAGCAAGCTAGCCAAAAAAATCCTTGAAATAGAAATAGCTTGAAATGAGGAAATTTAGAAACACAACGAAACGAATACACAAAATAAATATTTTACTAACATTTGATATGTTGAATACAACATTGTAACAGCATTTGTGTTAGATTGAAGCAAAACAGATTGTTGGGATAAACTATGTAAGTGTATTCCCTTACACAACGAAAGTAAAAAATTGTTCGTTGGGTTGTATTACCAAGAGGTGACGTCACCCTTACGGCGTATAACCGCAGCAAGACGTTTAGGCATGGAAGACACTAAACGACTCAATGTATCTGTAGGAATTTTGCCCCGTTCCTGCCGCAGATAATCCTATGTTTTCTGGTTAGTTGAACTTGGGAAATCAATCGTAGTGAACAAAACAATGTATTAAATTAATTATTCGTTTATCAATAGTCTGATTACACGTTCAGAGAATTGAGGTTAGTTGTTCATTGCGTTCCCCGTGGCGTTCAGAGGCAACTCGTACTAACAGCATCCATTTCTCGTCCAGACGTGTAAAACGCTTTTTTCGGAACATTCATTTTCTGTATAGGTCAATGACGACTAGCCTGACGTCATCCACTTCACATCCATTTCTTGTACCGCTAGTGGACGCAAATTGTCTGTGTTTCTATTGCGCGAAAAATATGAAACGAAAGGGTGCAAAAGTATTGTTGTAAATTATATAATGATTGAATTGCATGGACGTGGGTGACGGAAGAGGTGAAGACAATGATACCGGAACTTATTTTTTAAAAGGTGAACAATACTTACAATCCAAGGTAAAACGGATTTTCTTTCATATGATGATTTTATTTTACTTGAAGATATTATTTGAATTTTATAACCCGGCTCCCAGAATAGTAATTACCCGGTCTTTATGATCCCTCACTTAGCCTGAATTACACAGGTTATATTTATTACTCTAAAAATCTCTCATATTGGTTTATTTTTTCTCATTTTCTTTTCTCTTTTTCTTCCTATATTAAGATATTGAAGGAAAAGAGGTAAAATAGTGTTCTGTGTGGCGCAGGCAACCGGCGTCTTTCATTAGGACATCGGGAACCCCTTCTATTCAACTCGTGTTACAGTTTGTCAAAGAAATGTCAACTGTGTTCGATTTTTTTGTGGGGCTTTATGGCTCGTCGACATCGAGGTCATTAGAGCCCTAAAACTTGTACAGGTAGGGAAAATGCAGTTACGCACTAAGGAGAGTCAACATGACTCCTGTCTCTTATACACNGACTCTCCCCGCGTGTGGGACTTGCCGAATGACTCAACCATACCCACTAAAAACTCTCCTGAATTACAATATATCAAAACATCATTACAAAAGAGAGAGAGAGGAAAATGAGGAAAATGAAAGATACCCTAGTCCTAATAGTGTTGGGAACAAAAGGATCAAGAGGTGACCAAGGAAGGTCAGTAAAGAGAAAGGAAGGAGTCTAGCACAAGAAAGTGGAAGTATTACCAAACTCAGCTCGGGGCCCCGTGTTCGCCAAACACGTACTTACTAGATGTAAGTCCCCTGGGGGGAACTGTGTTCGAGTCGTCGATTAGGATCCCAGGGGGGTTCGTAGGAGGCATGTGATAAGTAGGGTCCGGATTTTAATGAAATATGTCAGGGAAATATGCAAGCATTTATGCCCTAAAACTTATATAAATATGACCTTACAAAATAAATTATGACTATTTAAGTTTATTTTTAAAAACTCTTGTTGATTTTGTATATATAACATAAATACAAAATTCAGTTCAGAACAAATTGTGAGTACATTACTTGCATTTTTAGGCAGTCTTTGAAACTAACTAGCACTTATTTTTAAAATTTATGCGTGTGTGTGAAAAGAAACCCACGAAATACAGTACAATGAAATCTGTCCCAGCAATAAAACATTGTTTTTACTACTGCACACTTCTTGTTTAAAGATTCCAACGTCCTCTCAGCCTTCAGTTTCTGCAGAGTTGAACTGCATCACAAGGTGCATTTTGAGGTGTTCCATCTTGAAAGACCTACGGTTGTCACAATAGTTTTGTATCTGGAGAAGCTCCTCTCACATCACATGACGTTACAGGAGCGTATTTGAAGGCGGCGAGGTCACTGCAGGGCAGCTTCGGTTTACTGTCTTGAAATGCTGCGACATTCCCCGAAATGTCACTAATTTGGCACATTGCAGAATATCGAGGATTCCGCTGGAGAACACTTTGCAATTTGTTGTTCACTTTGTCAGCCACATGACCACGAGCTCGACCCAACTCACTAAAAAGCTTAATACCACTCACTGACTGATTAATCACGAAATCGCAAACTTGAAATTTCGCTGGTGGGTTCTATTTAGGGTGTAGACATCCGCTAAGAAATAATTTTTACGAAAATCCACCCCTAGCTGGGTGAAAAGGGGGTTGACATGTTTTAAATATGTTTCCCGCCAAAACTCTAGAGTGCCTGGAGCAATTTCAACCAAACGTGACACATATATGACAGACTATCGGACAACAAGCACTGTGGGGGTAAGACATCCCTGTCCCCCTGGGGAGGGGTTGAGAATGAGATCACACGTAAAAGTAGTGGAAAAATCCTACTTAGAATTGAAACCATACTTCTCGGTGACATTTAGTAAGATGACGACGACTTCGACGCGTCGTAGACCACAATCAGTTTACATTAGAGATAATAATCCCCTAGTATCCTTGGGATAGGGGTGAGAGAAAGAGACAGGTAAAAATAGTTTAAAAAACGACTGATATTGGTGTTGAATAAATTATTTTTGGACCGCTGAAGTGAAGTCACATCCTCATTGTCATATAAGTACAGGATCATCCCATTTGAAATATAAAAAAATGAAAATTGTATCGCATCCAAAGTCTTACGGTTGATGAGATTTTAGAACTACCAATGCCGTTAAGTTCAAGTTGAGATCACATAGGGGTACTGCATTCTTAGTGCTAGGGATGTGTGAAGGACGAGATGTAAAAATAACGTAAATAGATAGCTATTGGGTTTTGTGTATCCTGAGATGAATAATCGTATTTCCAATTATGCTATGTACCCTTCAGAGCACATGAGGTTGTATTTAAATATTGTGTGCTTTAATTTTACAATCAGTTTATAATAAACACCATATGTTTTATTGTTTTGTGACTTTCTGCATATAAAATGACGAAAATGGGTCTTTGCGAACATATTTGAAACGGCTTCTGAAGAGTAACAATGATAAGTTACCAAATGTAATCGCAGTGAAGATTTATTCGTTAAAATAGTTTATTTATTAATGTGTCGTATTAGTCCAGTCACCCAGTACTTAAAATTGGGGTTACCTGGAAAAAGGTCCAAGGATAATGATCTTTTAATATGTTGTATGTGCTTATTCTGTGGTATAAGACCCAAGTTTTCCGATTCAAGAACACTGTACGAACTTCAGGGCATCCAAAAAAGTCAAACTTTTCAGACTTCAGTTTTTTTTGCTTATAATTTTTTGCGTTTTAGACGAACACATTCCATTACAAAAGCTAAAGAGCTTTAAATTTCCTTCAATTTGCACTGGTTGAACGTGTTTTTCAACCAAATTCATACCGAGATATAGCGCTTCAAAGTTTAAAAAAATTTCTAAATATCGAGAAAGCGCAGAAAACGTGGAGCTTTCCCTAGTTACCTTTGTCTTTCAACATTTTATATAGAATAGTAGTAGTAATGGTTGGTATCGATAAAGTGACATCAGACCCCTCTCCCACAAGTTCTGTCGAGTCATTTTACATTTAATCATACAGTGATAGAACCCACTGTCACATATTTTAATGAAATTTTAAGTGGTTGTTTCGGCTAGGGATATGAGATAATTTCCAAAATTTAATAGGATTTCGTTCATTAGTTTCCAAGAAATAAATTATTTAAGTTATAAAGACTTCCACCTCTTAATGTCATTTATAGGTGCGAGGGATACGGTTATGGCAGGGAGTGGATTGAAAGGACTTCTGCATGGTTTACGCTGAAAACAGTATTGGTAAGATCCTGTTTGGACATGCGTATGCCAGGGATGTTCGAACGCACACCCTCACTGATGCTGCTTTGGCTGGTTATATTATTGAACGGTTGGATTTAACACTGGAAGTATGTGCACTGGATACAGTTATTAAATCTCCTGAATGATCCATTATTCTGAGGGCCCATGATGATTCGGTGTTCCATGCAGTGACTGTCAAATTCTCATCAATGCTGAAGAAAATTGAAATAGTTGGCCAACAGCTACGCTATGGATTTAATACTTCTGTATGTGTATCCTAATAAAAATTTCATTCAAGCTGAACGCATGGGAGACTATAATGTGCACCCCGAGTGTGTCGGAGATATGATACCCTACTTCCATCCAGCAGGTCATTTGAATTATGCCAAGAGTGCCTCCAAGACATACACGGCTCGGAAGATAAAATGGATCCTGATGAATATCGCAAGTTCACTACAGGGGGTTACTTCACTATTCGTCGAAATCAAAAATTCTAGTCTGTCATATAGTTAGACATGACCATGTTTCAGGTTCTAATGAGAGCGTTGAAGAGTTACTCGTGGACGCGGCGTAACCGACAGTGTGCTTTCTCGATGGATTGTCGATATATCACGTCTCGAACTCATCTGTGAACAGATGTTAACACATGTAAACAACATGTAGATATGCGGCCTTTCTGTGTAACCAGGGATAATGTTGATATTGAGAAGCTGATTGGTTAGTTAGCTGAACATCCACCATTCCTTGAAATTGAGGTTCTTGTGTACTCGTAACTGTACAGGAGCTATTGCTCATGAACGGGTGAACTGTTACTAGGCGCGAGGAATTGGTATCAGTTGCATGAAGAAAATGGTAGGAGAAAATTTTGAAAAAGTGAAGTTGAAACGAAAGAATGAGGTGTTAACTCTTGCCTCAGTTTCTAGTGTTTGAACATTAAAATCAAAAAAAAACTGTTGATCCTGTTACCCTCTTTCAACGAGTTCGCATTACTAAACAGTATGATGCTGACCTCAAAAACTTCTTCACATTCGATTATGCACCCTTCCCCATGTACCTCTTGTTTGAGGAAGGTAGGCGTAAGAGCTCATGTCAGCGTTGTACGAAGCACTTACTCTTGTACAGGAAGAAGACCTTGGGAGCAGAAAATGTGCATTCATTGACGGTGGGCACTGGCTGCGTAAGGTTCTATGGTGTAAAACACTTCATCAGACACTTCGGGTGTAATGCCATAGTAGCATTCGATGGATACCCTAGTGACGTCGCTTATCAGGGCACCAAAGCGGATGAACGATACCTCCGGGCTTTGCTGCAATCCACAAAATTTGTATTTTCGTTAACTACGGTCGTTGCAATGTCACAAGAAAAATTTATGTCCAACGAAACTAGTAAGAAACTTAATTTCAATGTTGATGTCGTGGTAGTAAAAACTGCAATATCTTAAGACTGCTGACTTCGTTAGTGTTCCTATCACAGATGAAGACGACGTCGATCTCTTAATATTGCTGACTGCGTTAGGCTCTTCTCAAAAGAATGTTTTTTCTTAAGAGCGAAATGTGTAATGCCCCCTGGTGTTTTGTATTCGTCAGCATCGTGCAAATACAATACTCAGGATATTCTTTCCCTTCATGCAGCAAGCGGGTTTGACACTACTTCGAACCCATTTGGACAAGGAAAGGTTCGAACCCATTTGGACAAGGAAAGGTAAACGTTTTCACTATTTATGAGAAAAACTGTCGTCTGTCTGACATTGTTAGCGTTTTCATGACGAAGCAACATCACGCCAATTTTCGGAAGAATGGTAAAAGTTTCTTGTGATGTGCGTTGAAAACACAAACACAGATAAAATATTCGAAATTGGACTATATTCACCACCGAATATTTTCCATCTTCGTCATAAAATCCAATTCCACCTGGCCAGATTGCGCCTACGCGAGATGTCGGCTTGCCTTCGGGATCAAATAGGTCAAGGCTTTTATGAATTAATATTAATGGTTAATTTGTAATAATTTATCTACATTCTACTTGTTTAATATATTCACATACCAAGTATACATTTTTATAAACTACATTTTCTATACATGGATAATTATTATTTATTCTGAAATGAACATCCCATGAAGGGTAGGGTTCCTATTGCTTAAGGTATTGAATGTTATTCATATAGAAATGTTCAAAGATGAAAGTTACAAGGGAAAAATCAGCATTTTTTGCAGTTTTTTTATATTTTGAAAATTTATTCGAAACATTGAAGCGCTATATTTCGGCGTGTGTTTGGTTTAAAAACATGTTTAACCAGTGTAAATTGGAGTAAATTTAATGCTCTTTAACTTTTGTAATGAAATGTTTTCGGCTAGAACGCGTTGTTTATGAGTCACAAGCAAGAAACAGAAAAGTTCGAATATTTTGATGTTTTTTGGCTGCCCTGAAGTTCGCACAGGGTTCTCGAATTGGAAAACTTTGATTCTGCGCCACAGAATACTCACATACAACATAATAAAAGATCTTTAACTTCGGACCTTTTTCCAGGTAAAATGTACCTGGTGATTGGACTAAATGAGTTTTTGTGATTGATTAGTTCGGGTGTGTATTTGTATTTTATTTACATTGCAAAGATAATTATTATTTACATTGCCAAACTGGGTTCTTGAATACGCGAGAATGCATTATTTTCCAAGACAAGTTTGATATTACTCGCCTTTAATTTTTTTGTAGTCATGTAAAAGAAGGTTAAGCTTATTTTACATTTCACTGCGTTTTGTATTCCTTCTTTTAAAATAAATTCAGAAATAGTGAATTTTATTTAAAAAATCAATGAACAGTCAGTGAACTATACTCTCAACATATTGATTTTTCAAATAAAATTCACTATTTCTGAATTTCTTAAAACACATTAACAATAGACCAGCCCCTCCGGTGACTCAGGTGGTAGCATCCTTGCTCAACACCGTCATCCCGGGTTCAATTCCCAGTGGGGCCAGAAAAATTTTGTAGCTTTTCACTTTAATGTCCCAGTTCATATAGTTCAGACTACTGAAAAGTGAACGCTCCTCCTATCCACCTTCTACTGCTCATAATATCACTAACTCTAACTATTACTAACTTCTACTACTAACCCCTCCACGTGGCCCAAGTTGTTGGTAAACCCAGCTATCCGACCCACGTACTAACAATAGCCTACCACCCAACTCCTACCCCCTATCGCTTCAATAGCACGCTACATTTCGCATTTACAAAGACTACAATAATAATAAACAATATACCATATTTATTTTGTTTCGAGGAAAACTCTGTTTACTAAAACGGAGTGTGCATTGTTATTTTACTGTGAATATTAATAATATACAGAATTTCCAAGTAGCATGGAATAAATGTTCCTCGTGACTCGAAATGTAACCTGGAGCATTACCACTTGAAGGATAAATTATCAATTTGCAATAAAACAGTGTTGTGTTGAGAATTTGTATCGATCCATAGTTTTATTTCGTATGTGTGTTTATGTCATTTTAATATTGAATTACCAATTAGCATGGAATGAATGTAACACGTGACTCAAAATTTAACATAATTGATATTTTGTCAAGGGACATTGATTTCCAGCCTCGACAAATTAAGGTGCGTAGGATTAATGCAAGAAAGTGAAAAAGGTGTTTCATTAATGAGTAATAATTAAATTAATGTTGCATAACGCATTGGCAAAACAAGTTCTAGATATAATTTATTTCATTAACATAGACATTACTAACGTCAGTATTAATATACTAACAACTTAGAGAAAAATAGTTTAGAATGTTTACGAGTGACAGATCTGAGGAATACATGCTTTTATTTGAAAATTATTTATGATAGTAAATACATTTAATAAATGAGACATTTTTCGGTATATTTCTATTATTTTTTATTATTACTTTGTCAGCCAAATATCTCGGCCATAAGACCATTACCTGGGGTTGTGTTTTGTATGTAAGTCTCTGTTGCAGGTCATGCTTTTTTTGTTGACATTTGTCTCGCCGTTTTATCCCTACGGTTCATAGCTTGTTATTCGTTTTGTGTTGGTTCTTCATGCCATAGCAGGTTTGTTCCGTCTGATACGTTATGATTTCTCTTTAATCCCTATATCATTTGCCCGATGGTACCGTTCACATTTGGCCGTTACAGCGAAGTTTCCGCCTCTAACCTCGTGGAGGTAGTGGAACTAACGTTATTTACACGCTTCCCGTATTGTAAGAATTTGATGCACATATTCTTGGAATTCTTCATACGTTTCCTTGTGCTTGATGTATTATTCCCAATGCGTTCCGAATATCCCGCATTTTGCATACTATTCTGCTCGCCCTACATCAGTATTACTGTTAGGGAGCACGTGCTGAATATCTTCCACCCCCTGTCCGCACATGCACGCTCCATCATTTGTCAAGTTCCTTTTCGCCCAATAGTTGTTAAAATTTCCGTGGCCAGTGAAGATTTCATATAATTCTTGTGTAGGTTTAAACCACTTTCTGTTTCGATGCTGAAATTTTCTGTCGGTATGAACTTATATGTAATTCTTCCGTCTTTAGCAGCTGCCCAGCGTCTGTCCCAACATTTCATTAGTTCATTACACATAGTTTTCTTCCATGCTTTTTCCTCTATCGTTACCTGTTTGGTGTCTATCTGCGCAGTTCCCCCTTGTCTCACCCTATAACGCACCATGTGTTGTTGATGTAGGTCCAAATTTATAGGCAGCACCGCAAGTAACACTTGGAGTTCTTGTGTTGAGATACTCGTATATGCTTTACTCCAATTAACTATTTGATTTGTTGGTAATGACTGAGCTTCCGTGTATAGTGTATTAACTTTGCTCTATCGTGCCACACTACTCCGCAATAACTCAGTACTGCTAGTATAACCGCTTTGTATAAGCTCCATAAATAATCTTTTCCTGCGTGATGTTTTGTGAAAACCACTCGTTGAAGTCCATAAACTAGTTTCGTCATTTTCTGTCATACATACGTTATATGTTTTGTAAATTTTAAGTTTTCATCAAGTATCACCCTCACGTTTTTGATTGCAGACTTCATTGTTAATCGCCAGTCCTCTCCCTTAATGATCGGATCTCCGACATTTTCGATATTGTTTGTGGCCTACTACCAGACCTTACGATTTCGACTGAGATTTTCTGAGCTGTACTGTTGTACATGCTCTCTGAAATGTGGTTAATACCTTATGCCCTATTGCAATAAATTATACAGCGAGGAAAAAACCTATTTTCTGCTTTTAGATTAAGTGTCACCGAGTGAATTCAGCGAACAATGGTGAAGGATGGTATTACTCCCTTGTCTATGCGGTGAATCTAAGAAATCTAAGAATGTAATGTAAATCTAAGAAATCAGAATAGCTATTGCAAAATGTTTTTTCTTGTTATGATTGTTTATTTGATTTCCCTTATTAATCCGTCAGATTTGGAAGAGTTCCGAGTTAACTTCATATGCGAATAGCACGTATGTTTGTCCAATTGTTCCTTCTAAACCAGCACCGTCAAACCTATCTTAGCCCGCGGGTCATTTTCTGCACCCTTTCGATCGATCGAGCTGGCATGGGGTAGGTTTTTATTTATTTATTTATTGTTGAAAATTAAACGAGCTAAACAAAGCTCTTTGATATACATAATGAGAGAGATCATAATGTTACCTAATGAATAAAACTAGTAGCTGAAATTTATTTATTTGAAACACGTTTTCTATTCCCATTAAATTTACATTATTGCAAGCAGGAAATATTAAATAGTACATTTCTTTATTTTAGAAGAGTATTTTTAATATTAAGTATGATAATGAAATTTTTACATTTTGTAGTGTGTGACGGGGTAATTTCGAACACAAATTTCTATTTTGTCACACCGGACATGTCAAATGTTAATTCTGACAGCATAGTTTTATAACACAAAGTCGTACCCACAAACGTTAAAAAAAATTGATGTAAATTGTTTTACACTCGCGGACCGCAAAAAGAGTTTCGCGAATCGCCAGCTGGACAGCGCTGTTCTAAACGTTGGTTGCGACTGAAAGCAGTTTGTGATTAATTCTATGAAGATGTCAAATTTTCGGCATTTATTTGAGCGTAATACCTTTTCAGTCCAGTGACGGCCTTGAGCTGGCTCTGTGTTATGAGACCAGACGTGTGATGTGCAGATAAGGCCGTCACACCGCTAGAAAACCCTTATGCTCAAGCAAATAAGAATTGTAAGGTATCATCAGCATGCAATGTCGGTTTTTATAAGAATGATCAGTGACATGAGTCTTAAGTTAGGTAAATATTTTTAATCCCTTTAGCTGAGTGTTAGTAATATATTTATGATGTAATATGTAAGCCGCGTTCAAAACACCGGCGTGTAAAATGATTTCCTTGTAATTTTGGTCATAATATTGTCCCCTGTACAGACGTTTTACTGAAACAAACATTTATATGAGAATTTATTTTATCTTTGAAATGTATCTGTATTTTGTGAGTCGGCTTAGAGGAAACGCTAAAAGTAAATTGTTTTATTATGATTAAATGAAACTTTTTCGTGGTTTTAGGTGATATTGTTGGTATTGATGCAGAATTTGTTACTATTAACCAAGAAGAATCAGAACTAAGAAGTGATGGGAAAATGATCTCTATTAAGCCGTCGCTTTTGTCGGTTGCCCGCGTTTCTTGTATAAGAGGGTAAGTACAAGAAGTATTTAATTAATTATTAGCAAATTTAATTGCTTAAACAAAAAGGAAATGAAAATGTATCATTAAGTTATGCTATGTATTTCAATGCTCCATACAATGTGGATGCTTAGCCTGTCTGGGCGCCACAGAATAATTTACCTGGTTTCTAAAGTACATCATAATTATTTATTCACAATTTAAACATAACTCACTTCATAATCCCAATATGCCACATACCAAAATCATTCCGTACTCAAAATTCCCATTACAGTTGTGTTTTAATTGCGGTAACATTGTAGGGAGGATTTCGATTTTGGAATTTTAAGTGCCTTCTATATTTAGTTGATAGAGCAAGTACTGGCTCACTTCCTCGGTCGTTTCTAAGTTCCTGTCATGTCTCGTAAACTCTTCGTGTAGAACTGTATGTAATCATGTGCGACTACGGGCAATATCTCTTTATTTCGGGAGCCGATCATAGCGTCCGGACCTCTTCTTTGCGGCGTTAATTTCGTTCGAGCACTTGATAGTTAGTGTACACCCTACGGACTGGGGAGACTACGGGGTGGCGCCGCTTCTATTAGTTGACTCCTAGCAAACCATTTGTGCTTAGATTAAGAAATTTGGAGCGAAAATTCTTCCCCCAAATAAGACTACAATTATCCGTATAGATCACATTGCTAATAAGCTTTAAGAAACATCTAACATACTGGTTAGCTATCACCAGAAGGAGATAAATACAAAAGATGTTAACAAACTGAATGAAAGCAACTAACTTAGAAGAGTGTTGAATACTGTGGAAATGTGCCTTCAAGGTTTCTAGTACTCTTTACATCGACCCAAATACGAAGCCCCTACGAAAACTTGGGTGAGACTGTATAGAGTAAGGACAGGCCTGGGAAAAATAAAAAAGGCCATTCATGAGTGGGGCAGATCACAGATCGGCTTTGCCATCGATCCACCACAATCTAGAGGAATGCCGAGATCACGGGTTCGATAGAAGTGTTGTGGACTTTCTTACTAGTGTTGACAGGGCGGTGACTTGGATCAGCGTGCTAAATCTTAACATTGACGCCTCTGCCTTTTCTGTGAACTCATTTCTTTCATATATATTTTTAATGTACTCGTCTTTTTAATATGTGTACATTTTTATTTCAAGTTTTGATTTCAAAATATCTCTTTAACTCTGACTATACAGAGCATCACAAACGGAGCCTCTGGGATACCTGGCGATCTCCCAGAGTAGTGAACCTTACCTGAGCATGTGGAGTTACTTTCTCTAGCTTCTCATGGGCGCAGTATAGATATTTTCTTTACCAATGAAGGAGGTGAGGTTGAGACTTGTGGTGAAACGGAGGTAATAGCAACATCAGTGGAACATTTAGCTCCCACTGTAACAAGTGCCCCGAATAATAAATGGATGATGACTTATGATCAGCTTGGGGAGAGGATTCACGAACTGTCTGAATTTCTGACGATGAAGAATAATGGCCACGGACAAATTAGGACGCTGGTGACCTCAATTAGGAGTATTTATACTATTCTTGATAAAAAGGAGACTCCAGTTGATCTGCAGCCTAAGACATGCGGACAGGACAACCAGACCAAATCTGGCCGGCTAAGTCGTCCTCCACAGGCGAAGAAAAAATCTGAGACGAAGAAGTACAAAGATGCTTCACGTGTCAATAGACGGTAAGATAATCGATAAAGAGGAGGGAAACAAAGAAGGGGACAAAAATGTCGGAGGAAGCAAGGCGTAGAAATTGCTGTAAATCTCACTATTACACCTGTCCCAACGGTGACAGACGATGCTGCTTTCGAATGGAAGACTGTGATACACCGAAAGGAAAACGCCCCAATATTAGACAGACTCAACCGGATGCCTTGGTAGTCGAGGCAAAAGAAGGATCATCATACGCAGAGATTTTACTATATTTTAAGAATGATCCCAGCCTGAATGAATTAAGGGCTAGCGTTACTACAAAAGCACGACAAATAACGGAGCAAATACGCCCCCAATAAGTTTATTTCACGGGTAGTCAGTGACTTGTATACCCACAACGATCATGAAGTCATTCTGTTCGAAGTGGCCATGACTATCAGCGGGTGTGTGAGCGGCAGGGAAACTGGTAGACGTCGATGGAATGTTAAGTCTTGCGATTACGAATCCCTTGTAATGATTGAAAATGAACAGGAGCTAACTAGTTCAACTGAAGACAAAACGGAACAGCTGAGGGGCCAAAGTCACGAATGCATGTCGTGTTGCCCTACTACGATTCGTCGCCCACCAGTTTACTGATGGAGTGAGGAAGTAGCAGAGTTGAGAAGATTCCACCGCATTCGAAGATCTCAATTAAGAGCATAAAAACTCCCGGAAAGCACTCAAAGGCCATCGAAATGAGCACACACCAGGGCTGGAAGGACCTATGCGATGAAGTGGACCGTGACACATGGGATAGGTCACATAAATGACCTGCATGAAGAGTCACTATTATTACACTTCGCTTACTGCTCCGGAGTTCCTTATTAAGGTGGTCAATAGCCTGTTCCTCTACCAACCACGAGCAACTTCCGAGTGAAACGCACTAGGTACCCGTATACGAGAGATTCCACCTGTTAGAGTAGGCGAGATCCTAAATTCCTGTAAGAGAGTTGGATGTGCGAAAGCCTCGGGGTGTGTATGTATGATTTCCCGTGGATAACATGTCAAAATCCCGCAAAAGATTACATGATACACTCACACTCAAAATGTGAACACACGGTATTTCCAACATTTACGATAGGTGAATTAATTTCCGGGAAAATATTTTACACAATACCACACGCTTTTATTTCATTACTCCAAACACGACGTTATATCTCACGCACATAATAAATCCCTCATTTATTGGCTCCTAGAAACCACATAAAACACAATGAACTTTTTGAACTCTTACCGAATACAAAACAACCGTGATGGTTACAAGTCTCTACTCCGTTGAATCATCTTTATTTTTAGTTCTTTCTCCATAGCGAATAAAACGTTAATGGTCGTCTATGTATTCTCTTTAAAAGTGTCCTACAACTCACGAATGCATGAAAAGTTTTAATTGATCAAAGCATCTATTTCCTCTCCTCTTCGTTGTACATCAACTGCAGATGGGGAGCGAATCTGGACCAGTGAAAAGCAGATCCGACTTTAAGTGACATGAAGTGTTCTCGTACCAGTATAGTTCGACCACTGGATCTTGCACGCGCGGCCCGGCTAACACCTAAGCACTAAAGGTACGAATATACGGGCAGTGTTTCTAGTCAGTTATTCTCTGTCAGCGTTGTCAGTAGTGTGTACACAGTCGTCAGAGGGCACTGTCCTCTCGTTGTCCGTTAACTAATGTACCATTCCGTCAAATTTTCTCGTACGGTGTTGACGTTCAAGATAGCTCTGACGGAAGACAAATCCAGTTATTCCTTCACTGACATTATCGCCTACCGAAAGCGGGATTTTGGTTTCAAGAAAAATGGAAATACAAGTTGTCATTTTCTCTCACAGAGGAAAGGACAAACTAGGATAAAAGAATGTGTGTTAATTATTAATGTATACGCGTTAATCGTCGATAAATAGCTGTTTATCAACCATAATCAATAGTTGTTAAATTCCAGTGTATGAAGAAAGTTTACATTTGTTTGTGATATTGAAAACGGTACATTACTGAGCTATTCATTATTTATCAAGTATACTCATATATACTTTTTTTTTTTTGTGTGGGGCTTTAGGGCTCGTCAACATCGAAGGTCATTAGAGCCCATTCATGTATACTTGTAGGCATATTGATTGGGGTATGGATCACGAATACGATGAACAGACATAACTTGGCGCAAACGTACGTCATCGTTCGCGTCTGTAGGTGGCAGAGTTCACTGGCGATACTCGTACGTGTCACTAGTGGACAGCGTCCACTGACTCTCCTACGAGAATCACCTGTGGTTTAGCCTGAGCCCGCGAAATGGGAGAGGGGGAACTTTGCTGCGCATGAAATTATTCTTCCATTACTAGCAGCATTAAGGACGACAGCGCACAGCTACGCCGGCCTTAAACAGTGAATAATTTAAAATCTGTTTTATTATTGCGCCCTCGGACATCGTGATTGTGAAAGAGAAACTCAAAGCCAACAGACCACCCAATATAAATCTTCATGATATGTCTATTAGGGTAGTTTTAGGACACTGAAGTATTTGATCATACTGCTGAATTCCAAACTACCCATTTTTGAACATGCACAAATGGTGACAAAAGCTATAAATCTGTCCTTTAAAGTTCAGAGACTGACATCCAAGAGTGGACTTACTGAATCTCAAACTTTGAAGACAATCTCTTAGTGAGTCTTTATTGTCAAGTCTATTATATTATATTGTGCCTCAGTTTCAAATCCAGATTGTAATAGAAAACCTTTTAATAGTCCACTAATACTTCCTCTGCTAGCCACATCCGGCGCATGAAGGACTACTGTGGCCGTAATCTTCAGGTGTTGACTGAAGTCCTTGTCCCTGGACTTAGAAGTCCAGAAAGCAGAATCTAGATACAAAATTCAAAGAAGACCAATTACTGTTGGATCCGGACCTGGAATGTCTGCTAAAAGTAAAGCTTTAACAGTAGATCTATCAAACCTTTGGCAACGATGGTGGGTGGAAACTGAGGAAAGCAGAATGGAAAGACAGAATCAAGAAGATATATCCAAATCACTTCACTTTTATATACCCAATGGGAAATTTGCAGGCAAATCACATTGATTTATCATGTCAAGAAATTTATTTCTGCTACTTATAGGACATGGTCTGTTCAAAGCTAAGTTGTACAATTTGGGACTGCTTTTGTTTGTCTAATTTATTCACATCTTGTTTTAAAGTGTAGATAGCACTGACTGTGGCGGACTAAATCTGCAAGCATGAACTATGTGGCCAAAATTAATAAAGGTTTATATTTGTTTTGTTTATTCATGTATTATAATTAAAGTGTGACATACAAATTGTACTTGAAATGAAAAATATTCTTTTAGACGAAATTAAGAGATAAGTTGTGAGATATTCCGAGTAAAGACCTTGAATCTTGGCACAGGGTATCATTTTGTACTTGAATTGTATTGTATTGTATTGTATACTTTGTATTGCAACAGATGAAAATGTGTTTAAATAAATAAAATGGCTTCAAAAAAATTCTTATTTTCAATTCGAATTTTCTACGTGTCTTGTGCACGAAGATCATTTGCCCCCTTTTTTTATTTTCCAATTACACAGAGTGTGTAAGAAAAGTATTGTAATCAATCGAAAAAATAATTTTGAGAACTCTTTGGATCTTTGCGAATTGGCTCCAGGAGAGTCTATTTTCAAATTTTGGCAATGATGTCCAATGTCGTATGTGTATATGTTGAGAATTTTTTTTCCCTTGGTAATTCACAAACAATTTGCTATATCGAAACCAAACTTTGAATGCTTTGGGAATTTGACTTTGAATGCTTTGGGAATAGAAGCTTATTTCTGGACAGCTCATTCAGTCTTCGTTTACACTTACCGGTTTCTTAATATTCAAAATTTTGAAAATATGCATAGAAGCATTTTGATTGGTCAGTTAATTCTGTGTACAGATTGCTAAACCACATTCCTGTATGTCGCACCATTCTCGAGATCTTGGAGGTGCTATTTTTAAAATCTTCCAATAAGGCTATTACAAAGAGTTTGAGGTGGAAGATATTTCATGCAATCTGTTCTTGATTATGTTGTAATGATTTTTAGGAGTTTACCATGTACTGTGATGATAAATATTTGGCAACTGATTGATCTTAGAAATATGTCATATGGTTTGTAATTACAATATATAATTATTTCTTTGTTTTTTGAAGTGTGTTTACTTTTTCTTACTTTTTTAGCATAATGTTGGGTGTTTAGTGTCATGAGTTTTTGTTGTGAATTGTAACTGGAAAGTTGAGAGGGTCACACTCCAGATTTTTCTTTCAAGTATCACTGATGTTACTTCCTTGCTGTCATCCTTGTTTACAGCACTTCTCAATGTCGGGACTCCTTTGACTCCGCATGGAGCCACCGTCTCCCCAGTCAAGTGAAAAGTTGAGAATATATCTTTTTCCCAATGACCCTTCATGGCATAATCACTCTATTAAATAATCTATTTTATAAATCATTAAGTCTTATTTTTCTATCTATTTATATTAATGTTGAATGAAACTAACCACAATTAAACATACTAAATTTTTGGCCGTCTTTAGATAAAACAAACCTTATTAAAACTAGTTTTAAACTAATTTGAAAAATTCATGGGGCTGGTTTGCTTCATGTCGACATTTACATACAAATTGAGGAGACTACAAATTGTGTCTTTCACAAATTGTAATCCATTCACTGTGTATATGTAATATAGACATATCCCAGCTTCCCCCTTGACGATGAATTGTTGCAAAATGCCTTGAAAGTTGTAGTATACTGCATGTTTAAAAATACTATAACTTCACTATATGATGTGTGAACAAATTTAGTCTTAATTGTGTTCTGCACTCAGCTATGATTTTATTTCATTGCAGCCAAGGTCCTTTTGAAGGGATTGCTTTCATAGACGATTATATATTAACCCATGAAAAAGTTGTTGATTATCTGACTGAATATTCTGGTATATGCCCTGGTGACTTAGATGCCAAATATAGCCAAAAGCATCTCACAACATTGAAAACAACTTACTTGAAATTGAGATTCTTAATTGACCTTGGAGTTGTACTTGTGGGACATGGATTGAAAAATGATTTCAGGTATGACCTATAATTAATTAATCTTTTCATTGTGGTGAAATAATTGTATAATAATGGGTAGCATTTTCAAATAATTGTATGAATTCTTTATTTCCAGAGTCATAAACATTATTGTTCCTCCTGAACAAGTCGTGGATACTGTTGTCTTGTTTCATCTACCTCGTCATAGAATGATCTCTCTGCGATTTCTAGCATGGCATTACCTGGGTGAGTTTCTTCTTTGGCACAAGCAACTGCTATGTACATTTTTAAGGTGTTTCCAAAATCCCTAAATGGAGGAGGAAAGAGGCCATAATGGAGAAATGTGTTGAAAAAGCCGACCCAAGAGAAAATGTGGTCATTTAACATGTCTTGCTTATAGTGTACTCACACATTCTTTCAAAATTATATCAGGTTATAGAGTTCTGCAAGAAGGTAAGAAATATAAGAACGTTACCTGAAATAAACAAGGAATATACTCTATGAGACATAAGCTGACCTTACTGTGGAGCTCTGTAGGAGATGGAGAAGGGTCTGATTAACACTTAGCTCTGTAAAATGTTTACGCTATGAAATATGCATGTCGTAAATATGTGCTTCAAAGCTATTAACTGGGGTATATGAGATGTTGAGCCTATTTATGTGTAATATTTTAACTCATTTCCTAGCACTGCGCTTTGTCATATATCATAGCATGCAGTTGCTTTCTCCTGACAGTATCACTGAGCAATCTGTTGGTTTTACTTGAGGATTACTGGTCAGCACCTCTGAGAGCTATGTTGACAAAATTATTCATTTTAGAAAATCTCATAGCCGCTTGTATATTTATAAATTAATATTTTGGCATGCTATCATGACAATTGAAAACTAGTCACATTTAGATATTGAGCGATCTGTGCTTGTTAAATACTTCCATTTCGGACGCTCTCAGAACTTATATTGGAGAAGAAAACTTGCACAAGTGCATGTGTATTTGGGCACAATTGTGTATGTACACATGTGTGTAAGTTACTTGTTTCTATGAAACTTACAGGATTGTTTTCTGTAAGATCTTGAGTGTAATTATTGACACTGTTATATGCTATTGTTTTTTTAATTCCCTCTGCATGAATTGTATCTTTTTACTGTGCATTTTATTCCACTTGTCCTGCTTTGCACTGACAACAAATATGTTTGTGGTTTCTTTTTGCCAGCTTGATGGCAAATTGGTATGGGAGCAATGGCCTCCCGCCCAGTGAGAGAAAAATTAAAATTTAATTCTATTAACTTTGGTGCATAGCTATAGTAAAATATTTATTTTTACAGACTCATAAATTGCTTAAATGTGCATCATTTTGTGCCACACTTTCCACATCCTCAGATTTGCTGGAGATCTGAACCCTCTCAAAATAAAATTGTGGATCTGCCACTGTATGGGGTCAGGTCCATATGTCAGAGGTTTTGGATTTGATTTCCCTGCCAGGCGTGGATGTCTGTGAGAATGGTTCATTCCTCTTACAGTTACCCTTAGTAAATCACCCATTTATGACTAGTCATTTAAGTCTTACAAAATTCTATAAAATACCATATCCTATTCCGTTTAATAAGGAGTAAAGGTGAAGAGAAAGGTAATTTCCATATAAGATATATATTATAACAAATTAACTATGTGCTATCAATAAATTAATCACTTAAATTGTTATAAGCAATGTTTTATTCATTTTTTAATTTATAATTTAACTACTTTGATTAATTACGTAACTAGGGACCGCAAAAGGCTTTATGGGCCCTTGGGCAAATTTGAATGCAGGAAATGCACACTTTGCCAATTCACCATTGCCATTTATTAACATAATAATTAATAATACATTTGCCCGTACTTGAGACTGTAGGCTTCTTTCATCCTTGTCAAAGTCCGTTCTCTTTTCACCATGCAATTTTTCACATAAAACCCTGCTCTGTCCCCATAATAACGTGAACGTAATATAGAGTAAATTTTAATATTGATCGAGGCTCTCTGGTTTCCATGGGGGCGCGTTATAGTCGCCGTTTTGTCTGTTTTAATTTTTGAATCATTGTGACAATTTCTCATTTAAGTGGCATGAAAAAGTATAATTTCAAAATGAATAGGTAATAATCAACTTACACACTCTGACAGCCCTAAACGGACTACATGCTTGATACCTGACGCATTATCTGGTGTGGTTATACCTCCAAAACTCGGTCATTGTCTTGTCTCATTTCGGTACAGGGGTTACGGTGAAAAGAGGAAGTTATGCTTTACGATGCATCATTCCCCCTTGATACTCTTGTGTGAATTTAGTTCACGAAATTCAACGGATGCTCTCGACACCCTCCAGTGCTTAATATTTTACGAGGATATTTACGGATGCATCGATCCTGCGTCACATTCGTATGCGCATTCATATCGCATGCATCTTCAATTTAGGGAATATGAAAGAAGTTCGTCTGACCCAAAAATCTGCCGTTCAGGGACATGGCTCTAGCGATAATACGGCCTGACTTGAGAGAAAGCGCCACATGAAATACTGCACGCATGGGTATATGTTACGCACAGATATTGGTTAACGCTATTTTCGACGTATCAAATGGGAGATTTTAGACATAAAAGTAGACTCCCGATTATCAGTGGATTGGACTAATTGCGATGGCATCTGACGTAAACATGTTTTCCCTCTGATCTCTTTTATTTGTTACATTTTGTAGTTTTTCGTTCGGATATTTTGAGGAACATTTTGTCATAAGCACGTTATAACACATACTTTCGATATTATTGCATCTAAACAATATATACTTGATCGTCAATACAGTCACAATAGTAGCCGTAGTATGTTCATTGTGTTAAGTGTGTTAGTGTTGTTTTATTAAGTTATGGCCGTATTTAATTAAAGTATCACAGTAGTCTACTGCAAAGATTTTAGTTACTTGATCGTATTATAGGAAATCGGCGGTAGAGTCGTTCTTACCTGTTTATGTGTAAATTTACCATAGTTCACGATAAAATATACGTGTATAAAAACAGATTTCGCCATATTTGGGCGGGCTATGACGCAGCGTGTATTTTGCGGATTATCGGCTACTTCTGTTATTGGCGACCGCCGAACCTTCAACTATCACCGCAAATCTAGTCTACTGTATATTCAAAATTAAACAACTTCAGCGTTCTATGTCTCTCTAATCCCCTGACAACGCCCTCTTCCTCGCATATTTTCGCTCCTTCACTCACCTGTGTTGCCTCTCAGTAATTTATTCGCGTCGCAAAGTTTCATTTTCCACCCTTGTCATCCCGCCAATATCAACGATGTCCATGAGCCTAAGTCGCATCATAAAATTGTCAATTGTACACCAAGAACATCCGAAGACATCGAATTTTACTACTGTATTTTGTGTCTTCTCTAATATATGTTCTTACATATTACTTCATACTTATGACAATAAGAACAATGGAATATGTCTGACCGCGGGAGTAGATAAATAGTTTTGTCCACGTTTCTTTGAGGTCCTTTACGTGCAGAAAGTAGTGCATTTCCAAACCATATCTTCCTTTCTGATGTGTGAGGTCTGGAACCCGTTTCACAAAAGTACAAGTTTGTACGTAACAAGTAAATTTTCAAAAGTGTGTAAAATATCCTGTTATTAGCGTTTCACAAAGGTACTCGTGTAAAAAATCCGCTAACATTGTTCGGTTGCTAACAATTGTAGCTGACAAGTTTGTGAAATAAACGTGTTACTTACCAAACATTTCTTATCTCGCTATAAACGTAGGTTAACTGTGTTACAAGTGTTATTTTATTAATATGTGGTCAATTTCTTCCTCGGAAGATGAAGATGAGCGATTCATTGGTTTCCAACGACATAGGAAAACATTTAGGGAAAGGGTTAGCTTTACATTTGTGTCAGCGTATCAATTTAACGAATGCTTTAGAGTGACGACTGGAAGAAAACGAGGAAAAACGTACCTAGAAGTTGTAGCGTACCTACAACTTGTGAGGCCCTGGACGGGTGTCTTCTTGGATGTCCCTGTTCCAGTCAAACGACGTGTTTACGTTCTGGGTTCTGTAATTTCAGGATTATATTTAATAGAGAGTTTTTGCATAACGTACACGCTTCGTAGAGTATGCGTTACGTCGATGACTAACCGCGAAATGCTCATGGAAAGACCTAGTGTAATCGATGCATTTTGCATAGCGTGCCTTCCACTCAAATACTAAAAATTAAAAAACCCAAACAAACTACTTTTGTGCAAGCGTACACTAGTAAACTGTACTGTGAATACACCAGCAAGTACTCATACGGCATTCACAACCTACAAATCTCTCGCATATCCTCTCAGATATCAACAAAATCCACCATGACCTCTCGTACGCAGAAGTAACGTGCATGTGGATAGCATGTACGATAGCTCGCAGGTACGCTATGCAAAAACTCCCTAATAATATCAGCTATTAGTTATTTTATTGATATAATAAAATTGTAGAATATTCTCGTTCAATTTTTTTCATTTTTATTTTTCTATTGTAGTATTATCGTAAATGGGTAATGTAGCGTTCTGTTGAAGCTTATCTGCATGGAGCGATAGGAAGTAGGGTGGGCCGGTTAGCTGGGTGCACCGACAACTTGGCCCACGTGGAGGGGTGCGTAGGAGTGGTTAGTAATAGTTAGATTTATTGATACTAGGAGCAGTAGGAGGTGGATAGGAGGGTTCGCTTTTCAGTAGTCACAGCTATATGAATTGAGACATTACTGTGAAAAGCTACAATTTTTTCTGGCCCCGCCTGGAATTGAACCCGGGATGACCTTGTGATGAGCAACCACGCTAACATCTTAGCCGCCGGAGGGGCTTATTTTATATTTGGTGATCCATTAAGAGGACCCTCAAGCCCCAGCGGTGGCGCAGGTGGTAGTGTTATCGCTCATCAAGTCATCCCGGGTTCGATGGGGCTAGAAAATTTGTAGTTTTTCACATTAATGTCCCAGTTCATAGAGCTGTTACTACTGAAAAGCAAACCTTCCTTCCTCTATCCAGCACCTCCTATTATCAATAACTCTAACTATTACTGACCGCTTCTGCTAACCCCTCCACGTGGGATAAACCCATATGATGTTGACGAGCCCTAAAGCCCCATTAAAAAAAAATATACTAACAATGACCTACCACCCAACTCCTAACTCCTATCGCTCCATGTAGATAAGCTTCAATAACACGCTACATTTCCCATTTACAAATACGACGATAAAAAAAAGAGGCCCCCCACAAAATGAGACCCGGGGCGGACCGCCCCGAACGCCCCCGCCTAGGTACGCTACTGCACATATAACAAAAACTTATTATCAGAAAAGAATCCGTATTTATATTACTATGCATTTTAATATACTTGTCATTATTTTTGCTTGGTTATTATTAGGCAATTTGGAAAGTTATTGTTAACAATCTTGAAGTATTTCTCACAATACATAAAAGGACAATCACGGTCTAAACTTCATCTCCCATAAAATATTCTTCTAAATGTTTTAAAACTACCAATTTTGTCATTACGTAACGCAGAATCAAACTAGAAAGACGACTGTTAGGAAATGCTGACATGTGAAGACAATACTCCACTTCTTACCGACAAGTACTTGTTACTGATAAGTTAGCGCAATCTTTGTGAAACAGGCGCGCACCTACGGGACCTTAAACTCCTCACTCAGACCTCAAACTTAAAAATGATCCTGCAAGACAAAAAATTGACTTTTTAATTGTTTATTTTTTATAATTGTAATCAATAGTTTAGAAATCGTTGGTTGTTCTTTTGTTTCCTCCAGAGATGTGAAATACAACTTTATAACTGCGTTGCCATTTCGTCAGTAATATATAATAATATGGTCCAACGTGAAAAATTAACAAAAATTTATTTTACATTTCTTACAAAAAGAGTAAATGCATTTTAGGGATAAAAAACGAAAACTTTCCCGGGGAGGTCCACCACACACCACTGGAAAAGGTCTTGTCCTCTTTTCTGAAACTTCCGCCGAAAAGCAAGCCCCTTCCAAAAATAAATCCTGGGTGCGCCCCTGTCCGTTTCTCGAAAGTACAAGTATTGTTCGTAACAAGTTCTTACGACCAACACTTGTAATAACAAGTTCTTAATTACAATCGTTTCACAAAGATTTCGCTAACTTGTTAGTAACAAGTACTTGTCGGTAATAAGTGAAGTATTCGCACTTGTCAGTAGCTAGTATTTGCGGAAGGTCCAGTCGTTTTTTGTTTGATTCTGCGTTACGTGATGACAAATTTGATATTTTTATAACATTTATTAGTATATATGAACTCACAACTTTCGAGTACCTACTCGTAGAGGAGTTTTTGCGACGTCAGCAGTCAGGTGAAAATAGCGACGGACCGGGACACGAACCCGGGATACCTGCTCTGACCGCTGGTGTGCTATCCACTGCTCCACCCGCCTGGACTCCCAAGTCCGAAATTTATTAAAAAGGAAAATAATGACAAATAACTGTATTAAAATTGGTAGTAAAATAAATACGGATTCTTTTCTCACAATAAGTTTTTGTAATATATCCCTCTTTTTCTTCCAGTTTTCCAGGCGTCATTCTAAAGCGTTCGTTAAATTCATACACGGGCCCAAATGTAAAGTTCACTCTTTCTTAAAAAAATTTCCTACGTCGTTGTACACGAATAAATAACTTATTTTCATCTACCGAGGAAGACCTTGACCATAGCATATTAATGAAATATGATTTATAACAGTTAACATACGTTTATAACTAGACAAGAAATCCTTGGTTGGTAACAAATTTATTTTACAAGTAAATCACTTGTGAAATTGTAAGAATTAAAAATATAATTATAAGTTTACAAGTATACCGTCATGTAACACTAATAATTGGAAATTTTTCAAACTCGTGAAAATTTATGTGTTACTTACAGACTTGTACTTTTGTGAAACGGACCCCAGGTTGAAAGTACGAGTCTAAAGGTAGTACAAAATAAAGATATTTGAAAAAAAAATACAAATTTTTTTGTTAAAAATATCAAGGTTAATCAGTTTACCGCTGCGTTTAGCTTTTGACTTTGCTTGTGATGTATGTCGTCATCTACCATTTACTTCACGAGAATAGTACCTCTTGTATCAACGGAGTATTTGAACTTATGTTGTGTTGGTACCGTGTCCGAATTCAAATTAAGCGCTAATTATCTGCCGGATACGTAACAAATGTCGAAGTGTATGTGTAATAAACAATGTTTCTGTTTCTTTAAATTGTATTGCAAAAATAAAATATTACACTCAAAAGTAGTTGGTGAGCAAAGTCGGGGAGGTCAAAACACATCGATAAAAGTAGTTTCATTATCCCGTGATTAACTGTTAAAAAAACTGAGGGTGAACAAAGTCATACTTTTCATTTAAGCCCAAGATCGTTTGAATCAGTTGAGAATAAAAAATCCATTCCTGCTAACTTGCCTGGGCTCTAAAGGTACGTTTACACTTGTATACATGAGCGACTGTATGAAATATATGTATACGCAACTTTTCGAAGGTTTGCGATTTGTATGAGCTCAGACATTTCTACCTGATACATGCATACGGCAGCGTTTACACTGCGATTTGTCTCGGAGAATTCTTGGCGCATTGCTGGGGAAGAACACAAACTGATGTACTGATCTACTAATGAAATAAACTAACCTAAAATTAACTGGTAAATATAATATGCATTACTCAACACGTAAGATAACAGGAGTCAATAGACTATCAGGAAAACGCGTAAGGGTACGATTATGTTGGAGTGACGATGAGCGATAAGAGGAAAACGAAGAGTATACTGAATTTTTAGTTGCAGAGCAAATAAAACGAGTTGAAATTTGACAGACTTTTATTAAGAAGCAAGCACATGAATGACAATACACAGACAAGCGAAGAACGAAAAACAATACAAAATCAGGCCACACACTAAAGAGAAACAGTGTTGCCACACACGTAACTACGAATAATGTTACTTCAACACTATCCCTTATTTGAGAAGTCCAAATTAGATCAATCTAAACCCAAACAGTCATGCAGAACCTGAAGTCTGGGGCGAGGCATGGGCTTCGTCAGAATATCAGCAAGCTGATGTTCAGTACCAATGTGCTCAACAGCTAGCATCCCCTTCTTGATCCGGTCTCGAATGAATAAATATTTCCGCTGAATATGCTTGGTGCGGAAGTGAAACTCAGGGTTCTCAGAAAGCCTCCTTGCTGATTCATTGTCTATGTGGATTATTGGTAGGGTGGACAGACCTATTAATTCCTTAAATAGCCGAGAGATCCAAATAGTCTCTTTTGAACCCAGATTAGCAGCAACGATTTCTTCTTCGCACGTGGAGTCAGCAACCAATTCTCGACGACGACTCATCCAATAATAACTGCATCCGCAAACTTGATGACCACTTCACTCGTCGAACGCAGTGTATCTGGACACCCAGCAAAATCAGCATCACAAACACGCAAGTAAGGGCACCGTGGGGTCAAAACGGTAAACGAATCTTACATTGATGGTTCCAACCAGGTAGCGAATAACTCGCTTCACTCAACACCTCCTCTGTGGGATTCTCCAAGTGACGCGACAGAACACTCATGCTGAAAGCGATATCAAAGCGAGTTCCACGGGGAACGTAGAGTCTGTCTNATTTGGCACTCTCCCTGGCGTGTGATCACTGAGTTTTTCCAAGGGGGTAAGTACCGGATTGCATCCTTCCATGTTTAAACGACTGAGGATCTTCCTGATGTACGCAGACTGGCTGACCCTGATGTCACCATCACGTCGGGTAATTTCAAGTCCGAGAAACAAGACTTCTTTTGCGATAATCTCATATCGTGAGCGAAGCTGCTCTACGAATAAATCCATTTCCGACTGACTTGTTGCTGCTACCAATCCATCATCAACGTACAGCACAACGATGATCTTACCAGTTGACGTGTGGCAAATGTATACACATGAATCTTCGCGACTTTGTTGAAATCCTGAACGTGTCATAAAATGATCAAATTTTTTGATCCAGCAGCGTGGAGCCTACTTGAGACCATATAAGCTTCGCTTGAGGCGACAAACGTGACTTGTCCCATCAGAATATCCTTCTGGTTGCTTCATAAAAATTTCTTCCTCAACATCTCCATACAGGAACGCAGTAGAGACGTGAAACTGACGAAGAATCATCATTTTCACAACTGCGATGGACAACCGATCGAATCACTTCAAGGCGTGCAACAGGACTGAAAGTGTCTGCGTAAACACCGGGTCGTTGAGCGCATCCCTTGATGACCAATCTTGCATGATACTTGTTAGTACTTCCATCAGGATTACGCTTGATTCGAAAGACCCACTTATTATTTATGGCCTTCTTTCCCGAAGGGAGATTCGTCAATTCCCGTGCATTGTTTTTATGCACAGAACCAATTTCAGTGTCCATGGCACATTTCCACTCAACGCTATTCTCACCTGAAATTGCCTCATTGAAGGTATTCGACTCATCTGGATTGTCCGTTTCAATTCTAGGCACTTCGATAACCTTCTCTTCAAAAAGATCCTTCTGTTCTTCCGTGATTCCGTCTTCCCTGATTGATCAGGCAATCTTCTCATCACATTTGCCCACTTTTCAAGAAAAACAACATCTCGCGAGACGATAACATCTCTTTTCCCAGGAATGTAGATTCGATAACGTTCATCGCCGTTATATCCAACAAGATAGCCAAACCACCACCTTTGGATCCATTTTGCGTCTCGTCTGCGCTGGAAGATGAAAGTAGCATTTTGAACTTACAACACGCAGATGTTTGATCCTTGCCTTCTAACCAAACCAGAGCACATACGGCGTCTTGTCAACAACTGACGATATTCCGATTCGATTGAGAATGTAGCCTGCGGTAATGACAAGCTCAGCCCAGATAGCTGTGGGAAGAGTGACGTCAGGATTTGAATATTTGAAGGTACGAGCCATTTCAACGATTGTTCGATTTTCCCGCTCGACAGCTCCAATCTGCTCCGATGTGTAGGGGACTGTCATACGCTGGTTTACGTCGTACTCCTTCAGAACTCCACGTACGTCGCTTTTATTGAACTCATCACCTTTGTCGCTGATAAACTCCTTGATGTGGTGACCGAGCGTGCGAGCTTTGGCCAATACTTCGCGTAATGCCTCCTTGACGGATTTCTCACGTGCGACAAAACAGTAGCGATACCTGGAATAATGGTCCTTGATAACGATCAAGTAGCGACGATCATTAAAGGATGGATCAAAATACCCACAAAGATCACTAGAAAACAGGTCACCAGGTGTAGAAGCTCATACTCGTGTTCCAAATGGTAACGATGTGCCTTCCCGAACTGACGTGGCTCTCAGATTTCATTGTCAGCTGGCACTTTAATACCCAATTCGGAAATGAGCTTCGATCGGGCAAATCAGAGTACATATACCCCCAACGCTGGTGATAAAACTGAAGCATCTGATCATCTTCTGCTGCACTCGCTCATACTTCGGCTGGTTGAACTGTGTGAAACGGTATAGTGTTCCACCTATGTTCCGTGTTCCTTTGAATATAGTCTGACCATTATCGCTGAACTGACAAGGTATCAGTTGATTCAAACTTGCTGCCGTGATTTTGATCATGAGCTGCAAGGACGGAAACAAGGTTTCGTGATATGGTAGGAACGTATCACACATGATTGAGCGTGAATGTTTTTAAATTTCCATCGCTGTAGTTGGTCACTTTGATTGTCCCACTACCGAAAGCTTTAATAACCTCCTTTCCTGCTGCTTTGACTGTCGCATTTGAATTCATCGGGAAGGATTTGTAATCAGTGAACCAGCTGAGATTTGGCGTTATATGACGAGTAACACCATTGTCAATCCACCACTGATCATTTGTGGTTGTGACATTGACATCACTGCTTAGTGAAAGCAGTGCAACACGGGTATCAGACACGGCTGTCTGTGAGCTTCTTTGTTCACCCTTATTGCCTCCGACTGGATTCGTGCTAGATCCGCTAGCTCGAGCTGGATACAGCGGCTTACCATCAGCTTTCCATTTAGGGTATTGCCGGATCCAGTGGCCCTTGATATTGCAATACTTACACTTACCAGTTTTCTTCATCTTTGAGCCAATTATGTTCTTTATAGTGTAGAGAACATCACCAGATGCTGGGGCAACGTTACGCTCATGAAGAAAAAGAGCTGACGAAAGATTTTCCATTTTCTTATCGTTATTTGCTTTCATGAGGAGGTAGCTTCACTTGAATGACTCAAGTGCTTTGGTAAGATGTGCAGAACTTTTGAAACAAATAGTAGCTCGAGAAACGCTTCTACTGTTTCAATCTCACGTGTCTTTAGACCAGAAGCAAAATCCCGATGTTGATTCTTCACTCGCGATAGTACAGTCTTCCGTTTCATCACATTCCATACTAAAGAAATCAAGACACTGACGAAACAGCTGATCATCAGCCTTGTTATCAAACTGCTCAACTAAAGCATCCCATGCTTTCTTGGCTGATAATCTTCGTGAGATACGTTGGTGAAGATCACCACTTACACACTGGGATATGATTATTCTTGCCTCAGAAGCAGATTTGTTGAACGCTTCTAGTTCCGTCAGTTCGTTTCTCTTCGGAGGTTCAGGGAGCGTAGGTTTCTCTCTAGTTCCCTCAACAATACCGACTGCATTGAACAACTCCAGCACATCACGAACTCGATCCTCCCAGAATGGCCAATCTTCTGCTCCTTTTAGTGGTTTCATTCCTTTCGTGTACTCCCATTTTGAAGCTAGACGAACTTGAACGCGCGAACAAGAGAAATCCGGAAATCACACACAAGGATTCTCAGAGCAGATCAATTGTGAGAACTTAGTACGTTTTTAACAAAAAACTGTACAATTGAATGAACTGGACCCTTAACCTGCTGAATTTTTTTGTTGCGGAGCGAAACTAGTTGAAATTTGACTGACTTTTATTCAAAAGAATTTGACTGACTTTTATTCACTTGAATGACAATACACACAGACAAACGAAGAACGTAAAACAAGACAAAATCAGACCTCACACTAAAGAGAAGCAGTGTTGCTACACAAGTAACTACGAAAATAATGTTACTTCAACAGAGTAATGCTACGCTAACCTTCCCGCGATGACAAATGAGGGCGTTTATGTCGACACTGCGACCTGCACTACGACCAAACGATAAAAGCAACAAAAACCCTTTGGTATGTTTCCTTCGCTCATATCGAAGCTAGGGTCACCATTGTTGTTGCGGCTTCGAGATAGTATTATGTAGTTCTGCGATGGATTTTGAGCAGTTGGTAAAAGCTGCGTTCACCGAAGAGTCGCGTTGTGAGACAAAAAGGATTAAAACCACATCAGACGATGTGACTACGGAAATGAATTCAACAAGGAAATTTGGCGAGGATATATTAAAGGGTCAGCTGAATGCAGGTTGAGAGGCTTTGGTTGTACAGACGTGTCAATGACTCCTATCGTCGCTCCAACATTAAGGCCGTGCCCTGCGTGGGCGACAAACGCGAGCGACAACTTCAAGCGGCAAGATTCAAACACGCTTGTAGTTATGAGTCTGTCCTACATGAGCGACAGCGACACTAGCGCTACAAGCGCGACATTCAACGACGCTTGAACTTCAAACATGCTTGAATTTTGTCGCGCGTCAGACGCTACATTTCACACAAGAAGACTATACAAGGAGTGTATATTCTCGATTTCACACAACCTACTTGATCATACTAGAGTTTATAGTTTGTAAACAAAGTGTAGTAGTATCGAGTAGGACTTGGCATTTCGTCGTGATCTCGCCTGAGGCTTCTGTGTTTTATAGGTTAGCTCATGTAGTATCAAAGTGATTACGGTTTTATGCAAGTTGAAAACACAACAAACCGACTTGTTTTAGTGTTGCAAATTAGTTCTTTTTTAGTAATGTAATCGTTGATTCCATTTTCAAGGAAATAAAAAGTACAAATCAACACACTGGTATATTCAAAAACTTCTTGAGACGCAAAAATAGTTGCGAGTACAAATGTTAAAATTCATTGTAATTAAGAAGTTATTTTCTGATAAATTTATTGTGTGTTTTCACGTATTGTTTGCGGTGTGGCGCCATCTTGCTTAAAGAGCCGACCGATCGCGCGCGTGCCCACGCAGGACATTCAACCCTGGCGACGCGACGCTACACTTCGTTGTCGCTCGCGTATGTCGCCAACGCAGGACACGGTCTTATGGTGTTGTGTGGAGTCGCGCCTCTCACTTCTCCGCTTCACTCTTCTCTTCGCTCGTATCGCTGGTAGTCGTTCCAACATAATTGTACCCTAACAACAATGACATAACCTTCAAAGAGCGCAGCTAGAATGTAAACAAACATGGCTGAGCGCGTACTGGCCAAGGGTAAATAAATAAATAAATAAATTTATTGTCAAAAAACAGTACAAACTGCGTATGACCACGTGGAGGGAAAAAAAACTAATTTACTCTCCGGAAGCAAGCAAGGGACCATCCCATCAATTCCGATCAAGGGCCCTAAGGCAGAGGCGGATTAAAAAAATTCAGCAAAAATTCCTAGATAAGATAAAAAGTTAGCTGCGAGTTATAATACTAATAGAATGTCAATAGGGCATAGGCGTTTGCGACTAGTATGTGCATACATGTATATCCTGAGTACATGCCCGTTTCACTCCATCCTTTTAGACCGAATGTTCATGCTACGTATTTACCCTTGCATTTTTTTGTGGCGTTTTTTCTCGTGTTTAATGTTGTTACACTTGTATTATTAACCAAATGGTATTAACCAGGTGCACTTCCACATAACACAGAAGCACCCTAAATCTGACACTGTCTTACTGTTTTCAGTGTTGAATGGAATGGAACTTCTGCACATTTATTATCCACTCATTGTAGCACAAAACTCATTCGTTACCTTACCATCGTAAGTTCCTTAAATGCTGCCACGGTTCTAACGCTTTATTTTGCGTCCGTTTTCCTTTTATTGGCATTTCGTGTTTGTGCTTTCCTTGCAATTGGAGGACTATACACTTCAAGCTCCATTGTCATTGTAACACGGTTAAAACGTCCAGTAATTCCGAGTTTAAGTCCTCATTAAACTGTGCCACTACCGTGGATCGAACTGTCGCAGGGTTGCCCTAAAAACGATGCATATTTTTTTTTACACCAGCCACACTTGATCACTGCAGTCAAGTCAAGGAATCACCGCAACGGCGCTGATGAACTAAAGCGTCGCAACCCTCTACGCCCGCCAGCCCATCGCCTGCAGCGTAAGGCCCCGGGAGCCTCGGCTCGCAGGTAGCGCAAGGGGGCACGCACCTTACGCAGCCACCCGCGTCCACGACCTCGCGCGGTAGATCGACCGCTTTTATTTCCTGAGCAACTCCCATGGTCAGTCATCCGTTCTTGCGCTGACTCAACCATGATTGACCATGCTTTCCAACCTGCCCATCTAAGTGATGATTGCTGTGGATGAACCCTTGTCGGTTCTTTACTGTCAAAATGTGGAGGCAATTCTATTAATTTCATCATTTTTCTTCTTAATTAGGACTATTTTTCTTATCCGCTCCTTCTGATGAAAATAATAATAATAATATAATGAGAAATATTTTATACGAAATGAGGTTTGAAAGCTCAATTAGTAGTTTAGTATTTCTCCACTGCAATGATTACAAGAGACACTTGACAAATTGGGTTATAAAATTTGTGCGTTTTTCAGGTAATTTGACAGTAAATGATTTTTTTAAATTCCTTTGAAATCTTTCTATTGGAGAGCTGTGCAAGAATATCCTCTTGCTGAGCTAGCTAATCTTATATGGTGATGTGTCTCGATGTTCTTGCCCCTTGCTTAGTATTTCAGTTGGGAAAGATGAGTAAATACATAGAGTGTAAATTTATTTACTTACCGCTTTTTCTTATAGTTTGAAATTACCGCATTGTACTGTGTTTTTTATAGTTGCATAACAATTTTCCGAATGTTGTGCAAGTAAATAACTGAAATATATTTATATTTTGTTTCTGTAAACCAGAGTTATTGTGATTTCCGTGCCTCTTTTTGATCCAAGTGTATCATTAAATGTATCTATAAGTGTACATGCATTTTTGTTTGTCGATACCTTATAGATAAATTAACATTCACAAGCACAAATTATTACTTTATTTTAATTAATTTTCTATTGCATATTCCAGTTAATTTGAGAAGCTTTGAAACATTTTCTGGAGGTTAATTGAAAATAACATTCTTTACTTAACATGAATGTAAATAATGTTTCCTGGACATGAATAATATGTGCCTTTTTAATGCAGATTTTCTCACCTACTCATAAAACAACATTCATTTAAGTTTAGTATGTTATACAAAATGAAAAAGAGTGTATTTTCTGAGTTACTAAATCTTTTATTCATTGTGCCTGGTAACTGGTCAATAATGCTGCACTGCACTAGCCGAGACTCTTGGCCTCCCGAGAAGTGGTAGGGGAACTCTATGAGGTGACATTTTCGTACATCTTTTCTCTCCACACCAATGGGGTTTCATTTTTATTGCCTGATGTTTGCCGTAATAAACGATCTTTTTCTTTATTATTGTTCTGAAAATGAAATGGATGTTTTAATATGCAGAGTAAGATGCCATAAAATTGAATGTAATTTCAATTCACTGCATCTTCACATCTTACCTGCTTCAGAGCAGGAGAACACTTGCCATCCAACTGTGCGAGGTGAAGTTTTTAAAGATTAATTCCCCTTGCATCCAATTTCCTTCAGCAAAATGGTTAGGCGGAAGAGCCGGTATAATATTCTACTACGCTTCATAAAATTAAGGCAATGAGCATATATTTTGAAGTCCAGCAGAACTTACAGTTCTCATACTTTTTAGTCTATTTTATCTTTTCTGTAACCTTTGAATTTGAAGTTGGTAAAAGGAATATTTTTATAATTGTTTATTGGGTAATACAATGTTAGGGGTTAAACTAAGTCAATTTGATTATTATTTTTTTAAAGTGGAAGAGCAATGATTTTTTAGAATTAAAATATTAAAGTTGGGCTAGCAATTGCCAGAAAAGCAATAAAAGGAGAAAACTTCTTAAAAGGAGAAAACTTCTCAGGTACGAACTTAGCTTCCTAAGCCTCAGTTTTCCTCTTTTTTAATTTTTTTTGTCCAATGCTACAATATTTTAATTTTGTGTTTATATTGCACTTACAAACTTCTTGTTTGTATTCATTGATTTTAAGTATATTTTTAGTTTCATATAAATAGAAAATAGTCAATTATTTCAAGTTTAAGATTGTGATATCATTCACAATAAGTGTCCATGACACAAAAGTAGTAGTTTTTGAAAGTGTATCAGCCAGCAACTATTAGTGATTATCTAGATTGAACAATTTATTTCATACTTGGAGCAGTCTGTGATTTTGTTGATCTCTAATTAAAGTTACTTCACTAAGGTGTTTTTGAAGCATATTTCAAAACAAAAACCCAAGAGTGTTTTTGAAAATTTTGCAAAGTGAATCAAATTTTTTTAATATTTTGTGTGCATAGAAAACATTCAGTATTTCATACATTTGCATCAGAGAAGGTTGTTGAAAATTGGGCTAAACATAATTGAATTACACATTTTACCTGCCTGTCGCTATGATTCCTGTTAATTTTCACAAACAATTTAGCATTGGAATAATAATTTTCAGGTGAGTGATTTTGCAACCACTAGTTAAAGATCTATAAGGTAGAGTGAGCAATTTTGCTGTTGGATTATTTTCAAAAAATGTTTTGAGTGATGGTAATGTTGGCAGTAATGACCGTTTTCCTTTTATTGGCATTTCGTGTTTGTGCTTTCCTTGCAATTGGAGGACTATACACTTCAAGCTCCATTCCTTCATTGTTGTGTAACTTAAATAAGTGTCCAGTGAATATGTGAAATTAGTTATTTTTCATATTTAATTGGAGATTTTAATTAACTATGTATTCATGATTTTAATTAACTATGTTTTATTCTTTAAGGGTGGTAAGTTTCATAAATATACCTGGGCACTGCATAGGTATTAGAGAGAGACTACCTATCTGTATTATTTTGGGACAGACCCCAACACACACATAGAATTCTAAATCTAAAAAATTGGTCAAAATATTCCGCATTTATAATTAGCTTGGTATTGAACTAAGTTGTAGTTGTTCATAACAGTTCTACGAAAAGATTACAGAGTAGGAAACTGTGGTCTCCCAAGTCTTTCAATTTGTAGACCTTTTTGAAAGATCTGAAATGTGTGAACCCCTGACTTGTAATAATACACTCTAGATACCCATATTATTTAATATCAAGAAAAAAAATGGTATTTAAATGTTCTAAGAACCTTAAATAAGCCACTTAAAAGATTTCTGTGTAAGAAAAAAATAATGATATTATTGTACACGAATAGAGTTTTAGTTTCTAAATAATGTTTAAGTAGAGGTTTCATACATTAATAGCAAGAATAGCACCACTAACTATGTTGAACATTTGTTGTCTTGAACTTTTGTCATCACCTGCATTTGAAATCTTTACATAATGTAAATTATTATTGTAATATCTTTTCTTTATACATCCAGTTAACTTTTGTCAGATTGACACACTAGTTGAATGACCTGATGAGTTTGATGTTGACACTACACTTATATACAATTTGGTTTATATGAATGTGTAAAAAAATCAATTGTATTTTCTTAATTTCCTTTTCAAACTCCCACTTTTCAGCTAGTTAGACTTAAAGCGCTTTGATTCTTTCTATGTCACTATCAGGTTTTGACTATTGGAATCATAAGCATTCTGCTCATTAACACTTCCTTTCACAGTATCCTAGTAGTTCTTAGTAAACATTGAGGAACTAGTAAGGAAAGAGAAATTAAAATTAAGGATGTGTCAAATATTCACATAAATATGCATAATTTAAGAAAAGCTTGATCATATAACACATTTTTTGAGCAGTTTTCATTGTATAATAGGCACATGATCAATCATTTTCATTGTATAATTTTAACTTAAAAAAGCATAAATATTCTTTCCTTAATGATATACAACTGACTACCACATTTGCCACCAGGTGGAACAGAAGTATTGTGGTTGTCATTTAGAGTTCGGTTTAGAATTTTGAGATTAGATTACTTTTTTGTTGTCCAAGTCATATCTTAACATTTCCCTTGAGACTGTTTGAATTTTAGAAATAAGTGCAAGAGTTTTTGTTTTAAAATCTAAACCAAAGTGTGATTCATCCCGGTTTTTGAACCTTCTTCCTGCTTGTGAAAAGAGAACAGAGATATGTCTGTAAATGTTTTATCTAGTCTGTTATACAACAAAGGAAAAAAATTGAAAGACATTCATAGGTTTAACCTTGGAATTTGTCTTTCCAGAAGAAAATTGGTGATTTCTGGGAAGACTCCACAAACCCCAAGGGGTTATGGAAACAACAGTTTGGCAACCACTGTAATATACTAGAGTGTGCATTCAAGAGTGTTGTATTCAGCCTAATGTTGTGATGACATTGAGACATTAGATTTTACTTATCCACAATTTTTCTGTCTTGTATATCCAGTACAACAATGGAAAACTATTTTGCACAGTATAGTGGCATCACATCCCTTGATACTCAAATATGCAACAATTTTTACAAAACCAAATGAATCAAAAGGGTAAAAGCTATATTTATGAGTTTTAATGCATTTGTTAGTTATTAACATTCAATCTAAAATGCTCCATTTTATAGTTAAAAATTTAATTTAATAATTTATTTTGTTATAGTGTTGTACTTAACTAATATGGCATTTTGAAACATTTTTATTGTATTATACTGATGTTTCATTGAAAGTTTTAGTGAATGAATTCAACCTTGAGGCATCTACCCTCTTCTGACAAATAGACTGGTGTACCAAAATTTGAAATGGTGGTCACCGTACTAGGCAGTTACATGCCATGTGCAGTATAACATGTTGATATCTTGATAATTGATGATGGTAGTGTTACACCATATTGCATGTCATGAAATTATAGTATCAGGACTAGACCATAGTTCAAATTAACAAATGAACTGAACTGAGAGACATATCTTTAATGAAAAACTAATATAAAATGTTAATATACCTTATTGTATGTATTAAACATCACTGTAATTAATTTTCTTTACTTATATGATGTGTATCTCTGTTTAAGGTTTAAAAATCCAAGCTGGATCTCATGATTCGATAGAAGATGCTCGTGCTGCATTGTTATTGTATAAGCACTATAAGCAATTAGAAAAAGAAGGAAAAGTGAAAAGATCACTTAGAAGACTGTATGAAATTGGTAAATCTTTAAATTGGAAAGTACCTGGTGATGATGATGCTGAAGGAGAAGTAGATTATTGATAACATTGTTCCTTAAGAAAAATCCTATTTTGAAAATTTTTCCTCCGTTTAGTGTACTCTTTTCAATTAAACAACAGATATTACTTTTCCCCCTCCAGATGCTATAGTTAATTACAGGCTGTTTCAAATAACTACTGAAGGTAACTAAAATCTAGGCATTATTTTGTTTCCTAAATATGATTGTGTTGTGATTAATGATGTAAGAATCTTCTATAGTACCTCACAAATTAACTGATATTTATGATTTTATGTCTCTTCAAATAGTAGCAAGAACTGAACCATCATCCCATCAATAGAATTATACATTTACCTCTTAGAGGAGTAATAAACTTGCATATGATAATGCTTAGTACAAACTTTTGGCTTGGTAAAAAAATGTTTTACAGTACTTGTGTCAATGGGATGTCAGACATTATTTTATTCATTTCTTAATATTGGACTGAACCAACTTAATGTAATGAGAGTATCATTATTTTGTCTTACATGATAACAATGTGAACTTAATTCTCATATCTGCACTGAAGTACCGATTTTATGAACATTCAAGTACTTGCAAGGACTGAATGACATATTTATATCATTAGAGTAGTCTTCGTGTTTTTCATCTCGTAACTCAGAATATTTATCTGAGATTGATACTTGTACAAATTCAAAGAGAAAATAGTATTTGTTTATATCAAAAAAAGATATCATGAAATGATGTTCTTATTACACGAACATTCCAGTTCTTGCAGATGTTGAAGTTAATGATTTGCACATCGTATATGATATGCCTTTTTTAACATAACTGTACTTCAGGGACTGACTGTTGGAATAAATAGTGAGTCTGATAGCTGTATTGACTAAGTAATTTTAACCTCCATATGACACTATTGTACAAATTTGCGGTGCAAGGACTTGTTGAACAGTACTCAGACATATGTCTTTTTATCATATCAAAATTGAAGTATATTTATATCTCATGTTTCAAAAAAGGTTGTTATTTTTTTAATTTGTATAAATAAAAAAGTTTTATTACTTATTTCTAAGTATTACTTCCTTACATATCATCTATTCCCATCCCTTCTCATATTCCTGGTTCCTCATTTTATTGTTTGTATCTGCCCTTCAAGTTAATAACTTATCTAAGAATGTTTTTGGGTCAAATTAATTAAATTAAAAAAAAATAGTTAATTTTTTTTTAAAATTATTTCTTTTTATAGTAAAATATTCTGAAGCTTTTTTTTTACATTTTCCTCGCCAATAGATACAAACCCCCAGGCCAAGAATTTACTAACTGGCACTGTCGTCAACTGGAAAACAAGGTGAAAGACAAACAGATTGACATAATGCAAGGAAAATTCTCAATTTTATGGTCTCGTGAACATTTAAAAATTGAATCTTGTCATAGTAATCTTCCTTGAGAAAAGCTTTTAAATGTCTGGGGAATGTCCTATTTTGGAAAATTAAGAAGCATTGGGGCATACAAAAACAGCAAATGGTTTCAAAGACATCTTGAAGGAAGAACACTAATAATTGAAATAACATGCACACAAAAATGAGTGACAAGATTAAGTCAAAGCCACTTCCAATTAATAGAGGTTCACCCCAGAGCACCGAGCTGGGTCCTGTTCTCTTCATTTATTCACTAAGTATCTTGCAAAGAATGTAGATAAATACAGCTCTGTATTGATGAATGCACATGATAAAACTCTTTATTACTTGAAGATAGCACAGGAGACAATTGCTCAATTTATGTATTGTATTGAACATGGCACAGCAATACTGCCAAGAAAATGACCTTGCTTTCAACATATTAAAATCCTGTCTCGTAGCCTTTGGACAATGAGCAGAACACACGTCCTTCTTACTGAATGTCAATGTGGTGGAAGAAATTCAAATCCTAGGAAACATTGTAATAAATCCTTCAAGTACTCCCTAAATTGACAGTCTTACTAGCAAATTACACAACAGTCTAAGTAATTAAGAGAATAAAATGTACTAGTAATACAAAAACTGCATCTTCAACATATTTCTCACCATTTCTCATATTTGATTCAATATTCTATTGCCAATACGGGGAAGTGCTACAAAAGGTAAAAATGAGCAAAACCCTCCTGCAGCAGAAAATAACAGACAGTATTCTCACTTGTCTATATCCAAGAGATAGTTGTAGAGAAGCCTAAAAAACTGCATAATTAAGGTAGTTACTGCATTTCATATTGAGGAAATGGTACACCATGTGATAAATTGCGGGGAGCATAGTGATTGGTATACAGTAGCATACCTAGGTAGGGATGGTCTGCCCTGGACCTCCAAATGGGTCATGAAATATCATTTGAACTCTTAAATTTGATCATAAATATCTGAAACATTTTAAAGACATAAAATAAATTAAAGTTGACCTGATAAATAAATAAAATTTAAATTCTTTTCAATTCATCAAAGTGATGGATATGTAATAGTAGGTACGCAAATACATGAATCGAGGCCCCCATAAGCTTTATTGTGGGGTCCTTCAAGAATATTCCTGCCTGGGCCTCACGAGGTGTAGGTACACCACAGTTGGCATTTAGTTCAATAAACTGAAAAACTATAATTTCACCAGCCTTTATTTTCAGAGTACTACACAAACACTTTTCAGCTGATAAGGTAAGCATTATAAGCCAAAAAATCATGAAAAAAAAAAACTATATAAATATCTCAAATTATAATATATAAGAACTATATAAATTATAATACATAAGAATATAGCATTATTGACACAATTGATCAAATATACTGTTCACTGATCTGTTTCTTTTATATTTTCTCTTTAAACATTTCTATTTAATTATTACTTGTGTTGTATAAATTTATGTAGTTCTTTTTTGTGGATTTTTAATCTGATGATGTTGACACATCGGCTAAAAAATTTTTGCTTAATATATTTTTATAAAATTGGTCATATAATACAGTTTGTCAATGTATTATTCTCTGTGTGATAATTCAAAATCTACAAAGAAAAAATTACATTTACAGTTGCAATAGATGACACAATAATACTTTTTTCTTCCAGCACATCCATTACCTCTTTAAAAGAACTGACCTATTTATGAGAAGAAATTGTACAAGTATCTTCTGAAGCACCTGAAGGATTTGGGCATGTTTAACGAGGAAAGCATGGAGACCAGAGAAGGATCTTAAACTGGATAGACAGAAAGCCTTCTTTTCTCGTTATTGTGTGACACCAGCCTAACGCAATAAATTTGAGACTAAGCTTAAGAAGTAATAATGAGTAATTCTGAAATTCACATCACTCAATTTTTTCTGCACGTGTTCAAAATTTGGTTTCTCTCAAATTGCTCAAGATGTACGAACAAATATTAAAATTCACTTCAGAAACTGAAACCAAAAGTTATTTGCCTTTTTCAGACTGGAAAATTTCTAACAGGAAAGAAATTTGAATTAGGAATTTATAGAAAAGATGCTCATACAAACAACTACATTTAAGAATTTGGTTTTAATCCTGTTGAACGCAAATATACTATTATAAATAGCCTTTCATACAGATGGGTAAATATTTCACTGAAAAAGTTTGAATACAATTTATAATATGAAAATATTGTCAACTTCACTGAAAATAATGGTTTCCCCAAAACTAGGGTAGATACAGAAGATAAAGAAATTTGAAAGACTAAATATGGTACAAAAAGTAATTACGTTTCATAAGTTGAAAAAAGAAAATATGTTCAGAAAATTTCATTACCACACAGGCATTCATCAAAAATTTCATAAAATGTTTAAAGATATAAATATTCGCCGCAAAATGAATTCAACACCAAGTCGCTAATTTCAAAGAAAAAGACTAATAATAAGTCACTCATCTAAAAAATTAAGTCAATATTATAACAAAGTTTACATTGGGTAGGCGAACAAATACATTGAACATAGAAATCTCTTAGATTGCGGTGAACCTCACCGCCAGGTAACAGATTAATCATGTTACGTCGAATGAAAATGATAGACGGGACCGGGANATCGGCAATAGCTGCACATTTCTGGAATGAAAAACATGACATTAACAATGAAGTGTTTTTATTACAACATGTTACTGTTCATTCTGAACTGGTGGCTTGGTTGAGAATATTTATACGTCTCTTTACAGTTTACTTTCAAAATTCCTGCATCCACTGGCCTCCGCAACGCAAGATCAGTCGGGAGAAGCTAAGGATGGGAACTACAGTTCCCGAAACTTGTCTGGCAGAGAAATGAAAATGGAGTGCGACCAACTTCACGCAGTGCATATTTTTTATTGTAGACGCCGCTGTAAGTTCCCGTAGTATTTTGCTTCGTAATTCCGGCGAGCAAGTCTGAAGGGAACTAACGTGTTGATCGTGCAAGATATCGACGTTGAGATAGGATATTTGTTCAAAATTTAACGGCTTTGAAGGAATAAAATCAAACAAAAAAGGACCTGAAACTAAAATTAAAGGAAGGAAAATTTTGGAAGCTATTAATGTTATGCCAAAAATCTAATGTTTCGAAATGTCAGAAAATATGAGAAATTGGCGTACAACAATATATCGTCAAACAGCAGCAGGAAAGTGTGTTTTAAATATTGAAAAGAAGAAACATTAACAAAAACTTAGTGCTTTAGATTTAGAAAAACATTATCTAAATTTGAAAAATTCTTAGTATTTTAATTACTTAATATAAGATTGGGAAAAATCCGTAGAACTTCGGACAAGAAAATCAACAGGTGGAAATCAAAATGTGGGTACTTGTTATATTCCAGGCCAAGAGAGTATGTTGAATTAAACAAAATGTTATAAATTTATCAAGTGAAGTGCTTAACAAAGGAGAAATGCTATTTCTTAATCTTGGAAAAGCTTGGTGATATCAGTTCTGGTGTTAAAGATTATAGATATAGAATTAGCAGTTCAAAATTAAAAGAACAAGAGAAATGAAGGACAGGAAAGATGTGAAAAAGTTATGTAGTCTTGAACATTCGTGAAATTTTAAAAATTAAGGTTACAAGATAATTGTTCTGTTTGACATCTATGACCAAAGAGCAGACTAAGGGAACATAATTGTTATTTTGAAAATTACAAAAACACTGTTATTTCTGCTAAATTCAGATCAGTTTGTTAATCCTTCAGAAATTGAGATTAACAAAATTATTAAAAAGTGTCAAGAAAATTCTCAGCAGTATAGATAAAGATCTTACCAAAGTTAAAAATCTTACAGACCCACAAATTTATTTATATGGTTTAGAAAAATTTCACGAGGCAATATAGGGGCACCCAACTATAACATGGCAAAATGGATGGTCAAAAAATTAGTTTTCTAAAATTTAAATTCGTGTCAAGAATTCATTTGCTTTGATTAGACATTTGGAAGACAAAGAACTTGCTGAGGATGATGCGTTGGTTTGATGTGGTTGCCTTATTTCCCAGTATACCTAAAAGTAAAATGTTCAGAAATTTTAAAAAGTAGTAACTTTCTTTGGAAATGCAGAAGTAGGAATTGATGTACAAGAATATGAATTGGCAATGGGAAATCCAGTATCCCCTTTCCTGGTGGACTTTTGTAAAAGTAATTTCGAAATTCTTTTCCGTACATGTTCAAAATTTCGTATCACTATGCAGATGACATCTGCATTGTAGAAGAAAAAATTTGATGATGCTCTCAAATTGCTCAACGTTAAAGAACAAACATTTATATTCACTTGAGATAGTTATTTACCTTTTCTTTTAGACTTGAAAATTATTAAAATCGACAAAAAACCTGATTTGGAATACACAGAGATGCTCATACAACTACATTTAAGAATTTGGTTTTAATCCTGTTCAACACAAAAACGCCATTATATACAGCCTTTCATACAGACAGTAAATATCCTACTGAAAAATTTGGAGTACAATTTAGAATATGAAAATATTGTCAAAATCACTGAAAATCATGGTTTCTCCAAAACTTGGATGGATGTAGAAGTTAAAGAAATTTGAGATACTAAAAAGGGTACAAAAAGTAACCATGTTAAAGAAGTTGAAAATGGAAATAATACTCAAAAAATTTACTTACCACACAGGCTTTCATCAAAAATTTTGAAAAGTTTTTAAAGGTACAAATATTACTAAGGCACCACAAAAGGAATTCAACATTAAGTTTCTAATTAGAGCTAGTTTCACAGAAAAAACTCCACCTCCAAATATTAGGTACAAGCAATTTTTAGTACAGAGAGAACTCATTTAAATGACCAATTTCATTTGTTAGAGTTATGGTTTTTGACATGGGTCCACAGATTACTTATGCGTGATGGCAACTCACTCAACCATTATGATAAAATAACACGTTTTTCATATATTTCTGTGGTCATGTGTTCGTTCTTTGGTTGACATCACATTGACTTCATTCTGTGAAATATATTTTTCCATTTTAATGTAACATTACACGACTCATAATCAGAAAACATGTTCTATGTGCTAACAAAATGAATGTACCATAACTAAGCTAAAACAGGAAAAACTTATCAAAAGTAGCCAAATACAAAGTTGACTTACTCATTCAGTGATTCCACAAGAATGACTAATAATACACATTAAATATTGAACCATAACTTATTAAACATGTGATCCTCTACCTTTGTAATCCATATTCATATACCCGACCAACTCCAAACACTCAACCGCAGGACAAATCCCTCACCTGTAAACTAACAGCTCACTTCTTAGGATTGACCAGTTGAAAATTAGTAGTGGAATTGAGAAAATCGAAATACAAAATTCATAATCATAAACAATGCTGCGAAGGTCCTCACAAAGAACTTCAAAGTATGTTGCAAATGCTGATGCTACTCTGAAAACCATAGAAATTATTTTGGAACAGGCTTCAGAAACAAAACTCATCTTTGGGATACAGAAAACAATTAAAAAGTGATCACACACAATAAACCTCATCCAAACTTAGTTACAAAATTAAAAATATTTCGTAGGCCAATGAAAACTTTCACATTTACTTTTGCCAAGGAGTACTGAAAAAAAAAAAATGTTGACTTGAATGATAAAATTCAGCAGTCCACTCATAACAATACCTTCACTTATACCTGGCATTGGGGCTTGTCCAGAAAAGCATGCTACTACACCTCAAAAGTATAAGTATAACTACACCATATCATATATATTCTAAGATGGTTCATTCCTGGAAACTATCAATTATCACAGATAACTGTTGAATATAAGACTAATGTAACACTAGATTCACTTCTGGAACCGAAGTGACTCAATAATACAATAGGAATCATGTTATAGTGACATACAATATAGCCAACCACCTTTAGTTTTCTGTATTTAAATTTTGATGTGCACATCAACTGAATTATCAAATAAAAAATGCTTTTAATTGTAACATTTATATACTATATTGAAAAATGTGAATGAATTTCTCAATAAAATTTCAGCTACACTATATAACTAGTTCATCTTGACAAAGGAAATTGGCATGAAATTTAGACTGAATGTAAAACTAATTGAAACAAGTAGTTGGATCTCTGCAAAATATACACAAGTTACAGAAGTTCCATTTCTCACACTACCTCAATACAATGAATAATAGTTCTTTTGGACAATGTACATACATTACTTAATAAAATCTAAAATTTAAATACTTTCAAATTAAAAATAGTAGTAAAAATAAAATAAAAGTATATTCATTACTACTATCATTTCCAAGTCGTCCTAAGTAAAACACTACTTGAAATTTAGAGAAGGAAAACAACTTCTTATAGCAAGCATAACAATTTATTTTCGATTTACTAATCATGCAGCCAACAGTGTGTAAACAAAAATGTAACTTATAAGTTATCCCAAACATTTCAGACAAATAATTATATATTACTACACTCTGATAATTTATAATACATTTAATTTGCTCAGCAAAATTATCTACTCGGATAACAGTTAACAGGCTTCCAGCGATCACACTTACAACATGGAATAAATTAATAGATAAAAACCACATTAACATGAAAGATTGACATTTGTAGAAAAACATCAGTACATTAAAAAACATTATCAAAATAATACAATTCAGAATTTCATGCTCTCCATCAATTGAGTTAAGAGTCTTCAGCATCTCAAGAGAAAAACAAAGTTCTCGGGCACAGAATGGCAATGATTTTGTATTGACCCAATGAACCATCACTCGCAATCCTCAGGATCACTATTTACATCTTCATCACCTCCAGCATCTTCCGATTCTGTCGGCCTTCTCTCATCTTTATCCTGCTTGCGTTTTACAACAGCATCTTTTTTATCTTGCTGAAACTTCCGGAAATCTGGAAAATAATTAATGGTAATACTTGCACTGATAAGAAAAAAATCACAAATAGAGTGAAGAAGTTTAAATGTCAAATTCATCTTACGCTCCAAGGCTTCCTGTAACGGTTCAACAAACATTACGAAATCTATTTCCTCCATTGCAAGCAGTACATCGTTGCCACCAATGGTCCGCCGATTGCTTTTATTAGCAATTGCATTGGACGCAGAAGTAATGTATAAAACGAACACTGAGGCTGCCTTTGCTAACGCAGTTCTCGCTTCTTTCCCAATAGCTACATTATCTGGTAAAACTTCCTTCGCAATTCGCGTTACAACGGTGTTTGGCAAATTTAAGTCATCAAAATTCTGCGCCATTCTAAAGTCGCGGGATTATCGTTGTTTCACGCACATCACGTTTGAGACTGCACCTGACTGCACCGAAAACCTTGAGACAAATGACAATCTAGAACAGGAGACAGATGACGATCTAGAAAGTTCTACCAATAGCTTTCATTTTATTTTACATGCTTATAATTTTAGACCATTCTTGTGTAACTCAGAATACATTGCGGCGTCTAAAGATGAAAGATTGTTGTGAATAGTACGCAGGTGTTGTTTAAGAAGTGCTTCAGTCGTGTCAGGCGCTTGTGAGATCCACTTAAGCCGGTTAATTTGGTTAACCGTATTATATCGAATCTAGGGAAGGTATTTTATTTTTTGACGCAAAAGCAAAAATTAATGAAAAATATATTTTTTTACTTTCCTTAAATGTATTAAATAGTTTATTTAAGTCATGTGTGTCACATATTACCGTGCACTAGGACATCCATGAAATTCGCCACACAGAAATTACCAATTTTGAACACCCTCTCCCCTGCCAAACGCAACAGTAACGATACCTTTTACCCCCTCCCCCGCGCCAAAAAAAAAAAAAAAAAANAATACATCAACTCGAACAAAATTCCGAGGTGTACCGAGTAGATTCTCATACTTCGGTGGATCACCTGAGCGCGCGTATCCTCTCATAAAGACAAAAAGGGGACTTAAACGGCCAACCTTTTTTTGATTTCTACTAAGCTGGAGTATCCACTTAATAGCGTCAAACCCGGACCCACATAATAATTTGTTGCGGAAGAAAAGAATTTATCACTCTTGCCATTCCGAGAAACAGTGGATACTCCACCTTCAGTCTTAAGCAGAGGTGGATCCAGCAAGTGATCTTGGGGTGGGGGGCAATCTTGGTCAACTTTGCTCTCCCCCCCCCCTCCCGACAGTTTCGTCTTCCGAGGAATCACTCGTTTTATTAGTAGTGGAAATAAAATACATTTATGGTAGCGGAAGATTTATTTTGTTACAGTCTTGTTCTTGCATTTGCGTTGTTCTTTTGAAATGCACTTCTGTATAGAATAACAGGGCGCTGCATATAAAAATCCTTTACCATACGGGACGAAATGCAATGGAAAGGATAAATGGTGACAAGTAATGCAAATCCCGGCGATGTTAACCGGGAACAGGGTTTTAGATATTGCAAATCAAATTTTAAAAAATTAACAAGTTTGTTAACGGGCTCCTTTATGTATTTTACAAAGTCAAGTCAGATTCCTGAGGGGGAGGGGAAGGCGATAGCCCCTTCGCCCCCCCCCCTTGAATCTGCCATTGGTCTTAAGCTGGAGTATCCACATCAATCTTCGGAACCACTGTTGATATCGGAATGCTGTTTGCGGAATGATTTGTAGCTGATATGATACGGAGAACGAAATTTGTTGCTCTTGTTGTTTTCGAGAAACAGTGGATACTCCAGATTGAATTATTTAGAGAAGTATTTTTGTGTGTACTGTTATTTTTTATTTACCTAAATACTTCGAATGTTCCTTTCTATTTCAGCACCTTATTTCGAACATAGAATAATGAATGCATCTTTCAGACATTTCAGAAAGATTGTAAAATTACATTTCGGAATTTGGTACTATTCTAATGAATAGAAATATTTGTTTTTAATTAGATTTGGTCGACTGTCTTAATGTTATTTTCCGATAAATAATCTGGATTTCTCCTTTATTTTCATACTTAGCGGAAAGTTTCACATACCATGACTGATTAGAAAATACATTAATTTCGTCGATTAGGGTGTTAGTGATGTAATATTTTATGAACAGGTGATACCTGTGTTATCATTCGTTTTTTAAATTTTAAACATATATTTTGCATTGCTGGCTTTCTATGCAATTTCCAGTAAATATATTTTGTACTTTGAAGAAAAAATTTCGAGATAATTTAGTAATTTCTAAACATGTTAATTCTAATTCTAAACAAAAGTTAAATTCGTCTTGTGCTTTATCACGCCATTGCTGGAGTACTTTTTAAACAACTTATAACAATTTCAAAAACTATTTTCTTGCATGATTGTGTTGTCTTATGGCTCATATTAATTTAGTTTTATGTGTACTCAACATTGGCACGTTTGTGTACATAAATTCTGTAGCCCCATCCTGGCCCGGGTTTTTCTCCGGTTTTCCTTCGGGTAGAGGCGGATTTATCATACAGGTTCTCTAGGCTTTGTCTAGGGGCGGGTCTATTGTAACAATAAATCGTGAATTTAGTGTTATTTCAATTTTTAAGCACTATACTCAGAATAATCTATAGTTCGATAATAACTTACATGTAATTTTTTGCTTAAAATTACAAACATATTGACATTCTATTAGTATTATAACTCGCAGCTAACTTTTTATCTTATCTAGGAATTTTTGCTGAATTTTTTGAATCCGCCTCTGCCTTAGGGCCCTTGATCGGAATTGATGGGATGGTCCCTTGCTTGCTTCCGGAGAGTAAATTAGTTTTTTTTCCTCCACGTGGTCATACGCAGTTTGTACTGTTTTTTGACAATAAATTTATTATTATCATGTACTTATATATTTTTTGAAGTACCTTTTATGAAGTTATACAAGTTTTAGGACTTCTGAAACAGAAATCAATCTTATCGTGAATAATAAATCAATTTGTCTCATCAGTTTTCGCATAATTACTGCGCACTGGTTGTCAGAAGAGATTCTTAAAAACATGTTTCCAGTACAGCAGTCGCTAACCGATAGTTTTCTTCAAAATCTTTCCATCGAATATTTTTACTGTACATTTTATTTACACAGTACATGACAAGTTAAAATGTGCTTAAGTGGTTGCTCTAGCTTATGATTTAAGTTGTTCCTCCTTAACTACTACTACTATAACTTAACGCAATAGTTTTCATCATCGAAAAAAAACAACATTATAAAGCATGTAACGGAGACATTTTACATTGTAACTATTAAATAAATACGTATATATCGTACTTACGAAGAGGATGTTATATCTCCTGGCCAAGTATCTCGCCTGATGAAATTATTTGTATTGTGTTTCTTCAAGTAAGTTGAAATTTACGAAACACTGCCAATAATCCTTAACATTATCCCTCTTTTCATTCCGTTTGCAACTTGTGTTATCTATAATTTCATAGTAACCTTTGAGTTTCCTGCATTTTTACCATTTATATAACCCTGAATAATGAGTTACTTCGATTTTCAAATCCTAAGCAAGTGTCGAAAATACTACTACATTTCTAATGAAATTTCACATTTGTATATTTCTCTGTATAGTATTAAACAGTTTCAGAATTAATAGTAGCATTAGATCAGAATTCATTGAGTTCAAGTGTTTTGTAATTGTTAAGTAACGAAATAATTTGCAATATTATAATTCACATAATTTTTGCATTATGCACTTGTCATATGTTATTTCGTCTGACATTACAGTTTGTTCTAAAATTACTGATTCTTTTAGTTAATACTCCTCTACATATTAAGACACTTATGACCAGAGCGAAGCCGTGTAAATCAGCTCATGAATAATAATGTTCAGTACGTAAGCGATTTTGCATGTGTTTCACGAACGGTGACTGTGCTCTCCTCGTGAGATATTATTTTATTAACGCAGAAGGCTCCTAATTTACGGTGTAGGAAGCTATCATAATTTAGGAGAAAATTATCACATAATGCCACTCATTTAAACTGAGGATTTTAATGTTAACTTCGCATCGGACGATGCGCGACATCTTGTAAATAATTTCCTTCAAGATAAATTTGAATTACGAATGAATATTAATACAAATGAAACCAGTGGCGGTGATTGGGAATCAAAACTAGGGGGGGGGCAAAAAATATTGACAATTTTCATTAACATGACATTTTATGCATATTTCCACTAAGAGTGATTAAACAACGAAATAAATCAGTTGGTGATTACCACATAAAGGATGGTGTGATTTTTTTATAATTCCCAGTTTTAGGCTGTTAAAATGAAATTTTATCTTCCCTAAAAAAAGTGTGTGTGGGGGGGGGGGTCGGCTGCCCCCCCTAATCGCCGCCACTGAATGAAACTATCACAAGATATGGCAAGACAATCAACGCAGTTCCACCATAAATGATCGCATTTTACGTACAAAAATATACATTTCATAATATTGCTTCTTTGTATAATCAAACACAGTCCTTTCTGTTGTATCTAACAAGAAAAGAAATTGAAAACAGCAAATCAATAAAAACTTCAAAATCAATATTCGGTTATTCATGGGTAAAAAAATTATTTTGTGGAGACACTCAGAAAACAATTTAGAGCGCTTGTTCTCGTAGCTCATGCTACGTAAAACCCGTTCATGAGAAAATTCAACCCCTCATGCCTTGAAAACTCGTGGTAATAGGGATCCTTCAATACCATTAAATGAAAAAAGAAATTTCATATATCACATTTTTTTGTGACGTGAATCTCTCAGAAGTGTACAATGTACTGTACAACACGTATGCTATAAATGTGGTGAGTACAATGTGTGAAACGGATTGCATACTTAATAATAATAATTTTTTGTTCCCTCCGCATTGCTGCTGGTATAAGACAAAGTACAGGTTATAGAGCCAAGCTCGTCCGTCTGTATACCACTTAAGAACTTTCTTACAATGTATGTAGTGTTTAGAATGACTGTTTTTTGCATCAGTGTATAAATATTCGTGTTCAAGTCAAGAATCTTAAGGTTTCCGTGCAACTGCTTTGGTAATACACCAGTGGCTGACACAACAAGTGGCACAATGCACACTTTATCTAGATTCCAGATCTTCTTGATTTCGTTAGTCAGGTCCACATACTTGGTTTTCCTTCCAGCTATTATTTCTCAATATTGTGTGTGTTTGGCCCAGCTATGTCAATCAAAAACGCAGTATTCTGCATTTTTTCACGTAGCACTAAGTCGGGTTTATTGCTAGGGACACATCAGTTTGTAATTATACATCTGTCATAATGCAAAGTGAATCTTTCTGTGTCGAACACAAGTGAAGGAATATGTTTGTACTATGGAGAACTCTCTTTTAGCAGCTCGAACTTAATGTCTAAGCTCTGGTGAATAATAGCAACCACTTGGTTGTGATGGCGTAAGTAGTCGGACTGAGAGATAGCGGACAAAATATGTTTGATAGTTTCAGGTTTCTCCTTGTATTTTCTACATCTATCGTCCCCCGTATTCGGATCCCTAATACTATATTTCAAATAATTCTTTGTTTTTATCACTTAATCTTGGATTGCTATCATGAAGTCCTCTGTTTCTGGAAAGAGCTCGCCATGCCTCAACCATGCGTTTGACGCTTGCTTGTTGACATATCTTTTGTAGAGATCATTGGCAAGTCTCCCATGCAGAGGTATGCTTATCCATTTATCAAGTTTTTCTGAGTTGCTACGGGTGATTTCATTATTCTGAATATCATCACTGGCCAAGTTCAAGGGAGTACACTTGTGGTCTGCAGAACACAAACTTAGATGCAGAGAAGACTCATTCTTCCTCTGATGGAAATAGCATCTGAATGTTTTAATTTGGCTATTATGGAGTTGTACATCAGTTATCCTCCTTCCACCGCCCCCTCTCGGTAAAGTTAACCACAGAGTGTTTGCTTTCTCATCGTGTTTTCTGGACTTATTTAGTTGACCTCTAGTGTTCCTCACGATACCCTCTAAATTAGTCTTTGACCATGCGATGATGCCAAAAGAATAAATCAGAACAGGAACTGCATAGGTGTTAATAGCTTGTAGAGGTGCTTACTATTTAGATCAGTTCTGCTGTAAGTAAATTCTTAATGCTGGAATGATCTATTTTTCTGGATTGTTCATACCCTAAGTATTTATAAAATTCACCATTGTCCAATGTTTCTATACG
>NNCF01127332.1:996450-1020686 GCA_002313205.1 Laupala kohalensis
AATTGCTCGACATTCTTGATCTGTCCCAGAAGCATATCGTATGATGGAGCAAACAACCCTAGGTTTCCAAGTACAATAAATGTGAGATTACATGATCTATTTCGTAGGACTTCAAGCAATATTCAACATCCGACCTGTTCAAGGTGTTAGATAGGGGGTGATTGCCAGTCAAATCCACATAGGAGTGAGTGCCTTGGAAAATTCCTCTTTTAATTGGTATTTTTGGGGTATGCAACATCTGTTCAGTGGCTGGATGAAAGATTACTGTTCTCCAACTCTTCATCAAGTTCTTCAGAAAATGTACCAGCACAGGAAGAACTTTATGCAATTCCAGAGCTTTGATCAACCATTTATGGGGTACAGTACCATGCGTTTTCAAATAATCTATGTGACAACATGAGAGTTTTCTATTCTTCTTTTGGACCTGTCTAAGAATGACTGAGTCTGTGATCAATTGCTCCTTACATCCTTTACTCCATTTTCGGCTCTCCTGCTCATCGTTCTTGATTTGTTGGTCTTCTGCGTGTAGATTTAGTACGAAAGTTATACAAGACGATATTATTTTGTAAAATGTTTGCAGACATGTGATGGGACGATCATTTGCCGGATCTAAAGAACTTATTCCTTTTGGCGCCAAATATATCTTTCCTTCAGTCAGGAAACGTGGCAGAGCTTCAGGGTTAGTCAGGAAGTTGTTTATAAAATACAATGTTTTACTATTGACAACTGGTAGTATTTTATAGCAGAAATTATAGATATTATCGCTCCCTGGACTCTTCCAATTAAGTGGTTTAGTCAAGACACATGGCAAAAGTCATTAGTAATCAAAGGCTCCGTCATAGGTGTTATTCCTTTAGCCTTTTTTCCTCTTCTTTTAGCCATTCAGCATTTGCATTGCATTGTGCATAACTGGGCTATATTGATGACCAAAAAGTTGTTATTTGATTAATAATTGGATAGTTTTCTAGTATTTGTACGCCGGAACCTTTTTTTGACATTAGTTTCCTGAAAAACAACTTTTCGTTGTTGTCAAATTGTCTGTTTTCTGCCTTCCTCCTATCGCACTTCGAGTATCGTCGTAACCGTGCACTTAATGCGACTAATGACTGCTTCAGAGTGTCGATGAACTCACACATATGTTGATTTAACAGATAATGCGGAATGTGAATCTTGTATTTCTGAAGAATTGCACTGACTTCGTTTTTGAGCCTTCTGCTGAGACATCCCTTGACATATCGGAGCAAACGGGCAATTTCAGTTCTCTTTATTTTGATTCTTCGGATCAGTCTTTTTCATGCAGGCATTTTTCCATCACGGTGTCTAGTCCTCTTCTCAATCTCCATTATTTTTTGCACCATTACACCTGGCAACTGTATGAACAGTGCAGTATATTAGGTCATGCAACGCCTCAAAAGAACACACTTCATTCCAGTACTCAGGATCAACATATGCATTAAGGGTTTCCAAAATCCTCGCGAACTTTCTTGAAGTTTTTTGTCTGGGAATTCAAGATCTCTTAGTTGGATCTGTACCCTTGTATTCTTATACAGCTGTCCTGAACATAAACTTGACGTTTTCTACAAATTCGTCGCTTTTGTGCACACTTACTGTGTCTTCACTTACCTTTTCCAATTGGCTCTCCCTGTGATGAGAGCTACATATCTGGGTTTCATTTAATAGACGAATCATTCCTTTAGGTATATCCCTCTTTATTTCTTCTAAAATGGCGACAGGTAAGAATTTATTTGTAACAATATATCTTCGCTGGTCAGCAATTCTCTGCACCGTCACTGTTGTAGATGGAAATTTTTCCAGAGAAGCTTGATGAAATTTATCCCTAAAGGCTGTCATCTCTGTCTCGAGTTTTGTGATTTATGAATAGGTGCGAATATTGATCTCCTGAATCCATTTCATACGCACTCGATATTTCGCTGGTAAAGTGATCTCAGGTAAAATTGAGTTACGTCCCTGAGGATCATTTTCAGCAGGTACGCCTTCAAATGTTTCTTGGATATCTTCATTCATACTGTAGTAATTTCGGGTTCCCCGGAATTGAAAATGTTGGAGCATTTCTTCTAAATCAAAAGGTATAGTCACAAAAAAATTCACAAGTTTTATTGATTTGTATTTCAAAATATTACATTTTAAAATATTTCTGATTTTTACAGAAGGGTCTTTAGAAGCTGAAAGACTGAAAACAATTCTCAAAAGGAACATTTAAGATCTATTTTTGGAAATTTGTTGAAAATTTTACTAGCATTAGAAAAGAGTGAAAAAATACTTATACGATTTTCGTTATATTTCAACCCCCTAACTGTCTAAGAAGTTCAGATTTTTCTGAAAGTCATTTTGGTAGAAGTTAGTCTTATGAAAAATAAAATTTGAGAATTGACCTATTCTTCTCGTACATCGGGAATGAGTATTTTATGAAGCAATCAGACTTTGTCAAGGACGCAACGTTATTTATGTTTCTCATTATATTGGAAAAAAGAACTGTTTCCAACAAACACGCTGTAATATTAATTTAAGGTCTAACCTTCATGTTAATAATCCTCAATATCTAATCAGAAATCATCTGAGTGATGCTTCCAAAAAAGACGTTTTGATGTAATGGAGCTTTTGCTTACACTACATGGAGTCTATCAAACTGATAAGAACCTCTGATAATAATGTTTCATATTTACACCTAAGACTGATCTGTTTCGCAAAAGGGATTTACTGTGATGAGATGATTGACGTACATTGAAAACTGGAGTGAATATGCCATAAAACATGCGATAACTGAAAATAAATTGAAACATTAAAGCTTTCCGTAGGAATTACTCTCCAGTTTTGGTTGTTTCAAAATTTCACTGACAAATGTCAGTGATCACTGATAAATATCACGCTCATCTGACTCTTGAAAGTAAGATCTGAACAAATCTGACGGTGTCATTACAACGAAATTATCTTTAAATATCATAACAATTCCGATATATCCAAAACAAATAAATGAAAAATGTGTTAGTATTAATTTACTTGTCCAAATATCACAGGACTACCTGGGACCGAAAATGTTATATTTATGCGGAACGTTATATAAATACACTATTTTTATACACACTAAAGCGAAATGCCACTCTCTGATGACTAATCACGAAATATCAGGAACTACAAAGCCCACAAACATGAAATTTGGTATACATGATCCTTATGTAATGTACACATCCGTTAAGAACGGATTTTACGAAAATCCTCTTCTAAAGGAGTGAAATGGGGGTTGAAAGGTTGTATTGATGTATTCCACCACAACTCTGGAATGCCTGGAGCAATTTCAACCAAACTCTCTATGACAGACAATGTGACAACAAGCACTCTGTGAATAAGACATAGCATCCTTGAGTAGGGGGCGGGAAGGGGATGACATGTAAAAATTATGGGAAAATCTTATATCATATTTGAAACTATATTTATCGGTGCTGGTGAAGGATGAAGAAGCCCCCGTTGCTTAGTAACTTCATAATTATTCCAAATTTAAACTCCTATCATTCCTGGGATAGAGGTGGGAACGGGTGACAGGTAAAAAATATGAAAACCGTCTTATATTGGTGTTGAATACTTCAGTTTTGCGATCGCAGAAGAGAAGGGTCACACTCTCTATGTCGCCAAAGTCATCGATCACCCCCTATGAGGGAATATACTCCGTATGGTTAGGGGACGATATGTAAACTAATGGTGCAAAACCATCGCACATACTTTCTCATATACGTTTCTCCGTCTGCAGCATAGAGTGGGAAAAAACTCTATAGTGAAAGGGTCATTTCTGGTGTGGTCTCTATATTTTGGTCGTCTTCCAGTGCTCTGTACTTGCTCAAAGTCGCTAAATGAACTTATTACTGTCTTTTATTTTAAATTTGAAAGTAAAATAAATATTCAGAATGTTATTTGAAAACATATAGCGACATATCAGTCTTATAAATATCGTAAAAGTGTTATGAAAGTGTAATTTCGTTGTAGACAGAAATTGATGTATTTTCGTATCTGCAGTGCGTTTGCTGTCCCGTGCATTTTAACATTATAATATCTTTCATTTCAGTTTACGAAAATTGCATTCTACGTCTGCTTAGACCATTTACACTGCTGAATATTATTCATGCTTCTTGAAATAGTAAACTAATGTATAAGTGTAGCAGGCAGAAATTATTTTACTACGTCTATACCAAACTTTCAAGTGAAATACCGCTAATGCAGATGTAATGCATACTAATGTAGTTTACGTACAGAAAGTTTAAGCAAAATCGTTGGAGCCGTTTTTGAGAAAAACTGAGAAGAGTACTTTGACCTTCATGTGAAGTACCCTTTGTTTTAAAGTAAAAAAATAGAGCACATGCATCGACGACAAGTAAATTCTACCGTAAATACGAAATGCGAATTAAATTGATTCATCCATTTACTCAGAATCGCTGCGCGCGCACGAACAGACGGACGGACGGACAGACGGACGGACGTTATGCCAAAAACAACTTTTTCGGAATCACGGATCACCAAATCGAATATTTCCGTCGAAATCTGGCTTTCGAATTATTTCACGATTACAATACTTTTTATTCTACATATATAAGAAAGTAAAATAATTGAAGATAACTTATATTAGTGTTGAGAAGATTGTTTTCGGAACCGCTGAAATTTGTAGAGACATTCCCACAGATGCCTAAGTCTATAATCAGCATGTAGAAATCCCAGCCCCCGTAGGGAAGGGGATGGGAAGTAAAACGTAGCGAACATGATACCAACAACGAATCCTCAGTTTTCGACGTCATTGAGCTGATTAGTGAAATCCCGATATCGTGTATGTCTTAATTCAGCCGTAATGGAAGAAGGACACCACTAACACCCCTGGGGGGGGGCGGGTTGGAAATGAGTTTACTTTTCAATTATTTTTACATATAATTTTGTAATTAAAAAAATGAAAAGTGCATTGAATCCATAGTTTTAGGATTGATGAGATGTTTAATTAAATTACCAATACCGTTAAGTTCAAGATCAGATCACATACGAGCACGGTATTCATAAAAAGACCGATATTAGGGTCCAATCCATGTTTTATGAATATTCTGAGATGAATAATCGTATTTACAATGACATTATATAACCATTCAGGCTACATAAAGTGCACGACACCCCTAGAGGTGGGGGTTGGGAAGAGCGTGACATGACAAATTATCTAAAATGTCCGCTAAGGAAAAAATTACGAATATCCACCTCTAAGAGAGTGAAATGAGGATTTGGGAATATGTATGAAAGTCCTGTTTTTTTTAAGTTGAAGACATGAAGATCGGTATTTTAATTTAATTGTTTGATTTGCGGACTTAGAAGCATAGTGAGATACCTGTTTACGTTTCCTTTTTTTCTTTTTTGTTCATGTATTTGTTTTTTTCTTATACTATATACTGTGTAACAATGAGTCGTGTAGTAATGATTGATAGTTGTATTACCGCTGAGCATTAACTAGCATTCGTTTAATTATTAGAATTTGCGATATTTATTTTTCATTAGAAGCAATTTCTGTACATTGTGGAAAATATTTCCAAAGAGTCTACGTCAACATTTCTGCACTGTTTTCTCTAAAGATGAAAATATTTGTGATGAAAATCAGTTGTGTGAAAAATGGCGTCAAGTCCACAACCAACACCTTTACTTGTATCCAAGGAATCGGAAGTGATTGGAAATGACATCCGTGACGAGTCAAGGGATTTTGGCATCGCTGAGTTGACATCCTGACATCGTTTAACTCTAAATTTTGGACTCATAGAACCCTCATGAAGAAAAATAATCTCCTTTCTTCCCTAAAGTGAGGGTGGAAAGGGGATGAAGAAAAATATAACTGAAAAGGAGCGATTTGCATCGAACCCATAGTTGTCAGGGTGTCTGAGATGTATAATTATAATACCAATGCCACTGTTCAATTTCCGATCTCCTTTGGACACGTTACCCTTAGATCTGGAGATGGGAAAGGTGGTATGTAAAAATAGGGTGAAACGACCGATAATTGGATCGAAACCATAATTTTCGGGGGTTTTGAGATGAATTCTCATATTCCTAATTCCGTTATGTAACCGTTCAGACCAAATGAGGTGCATGACTCATCTAGAGGTGGGAAGAGCACGAAACGAAAAATTATCGAAAATGGTTGTTGTTAGTGTTAGTGACCTTACTTTCAAGGTTGCTGAGTTTACGATGTTATGCCAAAGTTGGGCCATCAATTGGATTGGGGGAAGGGTTAACAGTCCTCCAAGAGTGAAGTGGGAAGGGAAGTACATGTATAAAAATTTAATCGAAAAAGACGGGTTTAATCCATAGATTTTGGGGGCTTTTCAGATAATCGGTGACGCGATACCCTGAAATTTAGCAGGGGGTTAAATACTCCTAACCTAAGGGGAAAAAACAATTTAAATTTTCGATTTATTGTTTCTCTCACATTGCTTCTTCAAGGATGGTTTCATCCAAGGATTTATGCTGCTGGAGGTGAAATTCGAAATGCTGTGAACAATTAAGTTTTGTGCTAGATTTGTTTTATGATGAATTCGTAAAAATAGGATGCTGTACACTTTTTCAAACAGTAAGTACAGTTATTTTTTATCTTAAAATATACGGGACACAATTTATTTTTTCTTAGAGAAAAGGCAGATTGGTCTAAGAAAAATCTCGGGAAACGCAGGGTCTCAGCTAGTATCAACATCATTTTCAAAAGACATTTTTCTCAAAGTTTATCTTCGTTTAACCGTGGAATCACACCAAAATCTTAAACTGGACAACATAGTACCCTGACCTCGTAAAATCGTTTCTGTTGGTTTTCACATATCTTTTAGAAAAACTATTCTTGGTAGACACCTTGGAAAATTGACTTCTAATTCATCATTCGTCACTCTCGTTCGTCGGAATTTACAACAAAGAATAGTTCACTTTCATCGCTTTAATGGACTTTTTTCATCTTTATTTTCGTGGCACTTCCCATATCAGGGTTACTGACGTAAAAGCAAAGTATTGGGAAAATTATAAAAGAAAGGCACTTTCACAATTCAGTCCACACACAGAAAAAAATAAGTTGGATAGCTCAACCTAAAGTTAGCTGTGATAGCTCACGCGTTGGCTGTCTAGGTGACAGACAGCACCATTAGCTGCCACAGCTTACGCTATAGCTGCCCTAAAAGAGTTTTCGTCTGATCGAGACCAATTTTCTATCACTGCGGAAGCTAATTTTGTTTTATCTGGGAGGAAGAAAGTTACATCAATAGCTATAGCTTATGGGTTTTGCGCACAACAGCTCAGCCCCGCTCAAAAATCTGACGCAGCTACAAGTGCTGTTCTTTGCTCCTCCCTGCTGATCTCGTTCGTAGTTCCCTGTAAAGGACACTCGGCTGCGTTCTATGCATTTGGTTCGTTGACTCATGACTGAGGCGGCGCAGCCTGATCAATTGTTTACGGAGACAAAGCGACCATGGATTACTCAACTATGAATGTTGTTTACTTGTACCAAATGATTCGTTACTACAACTAAACGACGCTATCCCGACGTAGCAAAGCCCCAAATTTGAATTCTAGACGACGAAAATTTACAGTGTTGTCTCAATGTCAGTAACTCAGTGGTAGCGTTCGCGCCTTAAGAAGATAAGATCCCTGGATCGAATACTGGCGCTTTTGGATACATGAAGACGGACTTTGGAAACGCCAGTGATTAAACAAGGCAAACCAATGAAGTTGAAATAAAATTGAATATCGTCAAGGAAGTCGTACAGAGATGAGAGCATGCAGATGAGTCGACGTCCACTTACGTCGAATGAATATTACATGCTTACGGGTTGGGAACATCCTCTACTATAGGTTCCCTCTTCTTATTTTGTAGATTAGCTACTTAAGCTGTAAGAGCTAATGTACGCTGTGATTCAGAAGAACGAAAATTCACGTCATAGCAGACGAATGTTCGCTCTGCTAGCTCATGTGTTGTCTGTCCAACTGGCAGCCAATACATTAGTTACACTAGATTAGGTTTCTTTTCCGTGCATCCGGATGAATTTCTGGCTTCCTTGATCTAACGTGCGGGAATTCAATCATTTCCGTTATTCCAATGTTATTTCTTTTATATTTCCGTAACATTAACATGAACGTGAATTAACATGAAACATACCAAAGGCTTTGTGCAGTATTATCATTTTTAGAAGTAAATTAGTTTTGGTGAATTGGCATGAAAACAAAAACTATTCATGAAGAAATTGTGAAACAGTAAAATTTTAGCTTTGCAAAACTATGTACTCTCTTCCCTATTCTCTTGAGGGTTGTCGCATTTAAACTCAGTCTTTCCAACCTAGGGACCCTTAAACTGTGCGGCGGCGGTTTATGAGATGGTGATGTGGTTGGTAGCCCGCAGAGAAATACGGAAACGAACAGAACCTCGTCGCCGTATACGTGGGACATTTTTTAATGTACGACTTATTTCACTACTTGCAGCGCTTTGTTTATATTTTGTACTTCACAGGAATAAATGATAACCAATGAGCGTACATACAAATATAACGGTATGTTGTTAATTATACGTTGATGATAAATTATTAAAATATTTTGATTTTCTGTTTGTTAGAAACTACTATTATTCCTTTATTCGAAAAAATATTGTTAACGCGACAATAATTGTGCTAATTTTTACATATATTTAACTTGTTTCTAGGTTTGTGTGATCCAAATACAACGCTCAGCATTATACAATGGTGGTAAGAAGAACCATACGACAGTAAATCCGTAAAATTATTACTATTTTACGAGCTACTAACAATAAATATGTTACTACTAAATGTGGATGTTGAAAAATATTATCAAACTCTTCACTGATAGGTGGAAAAGTTGGTGATGGGGAGGAGAGGTGAGGGGGGTCCAAATTCAAAATCTGCCCCACACCCTCTAAATTCTCTCAGTGGCCTTTAATCATCATCACTACATACATTCGGTTGGATTGACATTACTGTGGGGGCAAAAAGCTTATGAGAGGAGGAAACTCTTTCTTCCAGGGAAAAACTTAAAACCATTCCGAATACAGAGAGTTTTGCATCTAGGATCGAAAATTTGGATTCCTTTTAGGTTTCCAACAATTGCAAAAACAAATATAACTTTTGTGTTTGGACACAGAGAGTCTTAAATCGTCATGTCTAAATATCGAAAATCCTGGAACTTTTCAAATATGCCATTGAACATACTCCTACGTCAATTGGGAATTACAGAATTTTAAAATTTTGTTGTCTTAAATAAGAAACTCCTATAACACTATTACAATGATTTCAAACAATACTAATTAAACAGGAAAATCTGTCATCAACAATTTCCCCAATCTCAAAAAATAACGTTGAGAAACTTCTTTTTGCCAACGTGGGAGGACACGCTTCGGTTCTGTAATGTATTAACCTTACATTTTTATACATATTTACGATATTCTATGATGATTTCTTAACACAAAAACAACTCTCTTCTTTGAAATGATTAATAGAAAATAAAACATAGCTCCAAAACAGTCAAACAAATTCACCAATTAAACAATTCAGTGGTCAGAAAGTAAGCCCATCGAGTAATTATTGAGTATAGGAGCGTGAAAAACCATATTTATGTTTAATATCGTACGTACAGAACTTTGATACTTAGGTAGATGTTATAAGGTAAGCGCCTCCAGAAATAATGACGTTATTTAATGTTTTAATTAACAGATCTATGTTTGAAATTTCGCGTTTTGCTGTGATACCAAGAAAAGTAAAATTATCTCATGTGATTGAAAGCCACGGAAAGAATCAGATTCCTAGGCAAGAAATCCGTGATTCCAATGAAGTTCCACTTGTTGAAATTGACATTTAAGTAAGATGAGCGAATTAGGTATTCTATTGANCAAGAAATCCGTGATTCCAATGAAGTTCCACTTGTTGAAATTGACATTTAAGTAAGATGAGCGAATTAGGTATTCTATTGATGGACGGAAAATTTAGAGCCGGAGGAGAAGGAGGTGCTCCCATTTATTGACGGGTATCGGTCAAAGTCCTTTACATGGGAGGGGGCTGCTCCTATAAAGCGGATTCCTTATTCGATAAGGTGAGCTTTTCTATATACTCCACAATGCCGCTTGTCTGGAACTTCAGCAAACTTTACAGCAGTTTTATATTCATCAGGATTTTTATTCTTTTACTGGTGATTGTTATTTCCTCTCAATTCAGATCAAGTCAGAAGATTTCTTCGTTTAAGGTAAGAGAAGCAAACATAATCCTTCGTAGTTTCCGGAAAGTGAAGATTAAAAAAGTGAGATGAGCTCGAATAAGTGGTATAGAGTTACGATAAAATAAAAATTAAATGTACTTTTTAAAAAAATTCTATGTATTCCAAATGTAATTATTGGATGGGTGGGTCATATACTATTTTCCTAAAATATGTTCTTTAACGATAGTCCCAACCATGAGGAAATTGCCTTTGTATCCCAGCAACAATCCTTGAAATGATTCAGTTGTTATCAGTGATCAAGGGTCAAAATGAACTAAAGAAGGAGGAAAATAAGATTTTAATACCACAAGCATTTACGTTCGGTGTCAAAAGACCTTGACAGTTTCGCTTGGTTTTGCAGTTCTTTTTCAGTTGTGAAGTCAACCACAACACTACCAAATGTAGATTTGTACATTTTGCAGTGTTGGAGATAGAGTTTAATGAAGGCTATCGTCATATTTATTTGATTACACCTGCATAAAATATGATAGAGGGAGATGCAAAATTTGATCTTCTCGAGTTTTGATCCAATGGTTCTATATGGGTAAAAAACGTTTTGAATCTATAGCAACGCTTACAAAGGTATCGTTCGAAAAAAATACGGGATTGCGGCAGGGTTTTTTTGCGGTTCTCCTATTTCCACTGTCTTTCATTACACCACAACAATCATTCATCATTATCCACCCTTCACATTCATGATGTTCATCGACACACATCTCCCTATTCCATCGTTTAGTCTTGGTTCCTGTAACCCACGGATAGAGTGCGTTGGAACAAAACGACGACGCTTGTACTGGAGATGTCTCCCCATCAAAATTGCCGAACGAATAGATAGATAGACCGACTGCATGGGAAGTTGAAGACGTAAGAACATCAAGTCTGGAAACGCGAAAAATCTATAAATTGACGGTTTACATATTTTAAGATAATTGTATTGACCAGCACGTTTGTAAACTCGTAATACAACCGGAATGATCAAGTTGCGCCCCTGAAAGTGGAATGTAAGGATTATCCTCACTAATGAGGTCGAGATTTGCCCGCTGGAAGCTCGAAGGGTCTTGTCGAGTTGCGTCCGTATTTAATGATATGTTGGTGATGCGCTCCGTTTGTCATCACCCCCCAATGCTATCAAATGATTTAGATGCTTTCTTATTTATCCATAAGAAATGCATTGATTGGAAATATTTGGCTTAAAGCTGTTGATTTTTAAAATGTTCTTTCTGTCTGTGCAATTATTAATATTAACATTAATTTGTTCTTTTTTTGAACTGAATTCTTAGTCTCCCATGTGAAGGGTGAGGGACGCGATATACGAAGAAATAACTATCTGGGTGTTTGAGCTGTGTATGCTAGATCCTAGCGAAGTGGAAGACGTTGAAAGTTTGAAGTCAACGCCTGTTTACTTGGCAACGTCTCGTTGTGTATCATGAAATAACGGCTCCTGATTTTATGTGAATCTTTTTGTCAATTTCGATTGACTTGCAGTTGATTCTTGATCCAGATATTAGTAATGATGTTCTGAGGATATGACTATTTGTCAGAAATCTGTAAAGCGATGTTGTGTCATTAAAAATCGAGAATGATTCTTCCGCGAAGCGAGGAGTGGTGACTACGACTGGTAGGAGTTATCGTTCATTTTACGCGTTTGTTGCTGATCAGGAGTGGTATGCAAGTAAGGAAATGTGGGCGCGCGTTCTTAAGTGGAAGATAGTTTGTGTATTTACGGATATTTGCACAATAGATGCGAAATACGTGCCTATGCGTAACGCATAGGGCGCGGCCCCCGTGTATTATTTACAAACAGACCAGGAATTCTGACCTAATATGATGAATCCGGGCTTATTACGATATTGGTAATGATATTGTGAGGATATGGACTAATTTACACAACTCGGCAAAGTTGAGTGGCGTCTTGCAAAAAACCACAACAGGAATTGCACTTCTCCTATAGCAATGAGCGGAGGTTATGACAGGTAGGAGTTGTCGTTCGTTTTAAGAGTTATTGCGGACCCGGAGTGCTTTGCACGTAAGGAAGCGAGAGTGAGCACTTTTATAAGGAAAATAGTTTGTACATTTACAGTTTTGTTCGAAATAAATGCAAAATACGTGCCTATTCGTAATGCTACGGTACGACCACCGTATATTATTTATTAACAGACACGGAGTTTCTGAAGAAATATGATGGCCTTCTGATTCCTATGGGAAGACTGCTTGCAGCACCTTCTTTTATTGGAGAGGAGAACTTAAATGAAGTAGTGTGGCATTCTGTTGAGAGGAAATATATATTCAGAGAAGTTTATACTTCAGCTAAGAATAACATAGTCAAAAGAAGGGAGCAAATAATTACATGTTATTGAGAATTTGAAAACAAATGGGAAAAAAGGAAATACTTCAGTAATTTTTATACGTTCACAGAATTTTAATAAGGTATAAAAACAAACGTTAATTTCGTAGATGAAACAAAAGTTGTAAATCAATTAAAAAAACATTGGAAATATATATATGAAGTGTTTCGTGAGAAACGTTGCAAGATATACAAGGACGGGTGCGCTAAATATAACGTGAACTAAGCGAGGAAAAATTTATCTGAGAAAATCCGAAATTTATTTTCCTTCGCAAAGAGAATAATCTAGTAATCAAGTGCGTAAAAGAATTATATAGGGAAGAAATCAGTATAGAGGGAAGATGGATATGGCTGTAGCGACGGGAAAAGAGGAGAGACAAAGAAATGGAACGCAGAGTAGGGAAAAAAGAGCACGAAAGGTGCATTAGGTATTACGAGATGCCATTAATGATGATAAGCTTACGAAACTAACCTGTGGGGTTCATAAGAAAATACAGGAAAGTACGGAGCACCTATGGGAAGAGTACCTAATGTTGAAAGCTGAATTAGATATAACTAAAGAAAACATGCAAAACATCTTGAAGGTCAGAGAGGAAGAAACTAACAGAAACAAGTATTAATATTTCTATGCATAAAATAGAGGAGATTGTTGCCAAAACACTTATTGTTAATAATGCAGCTATAATATGCAAGATAGTAGACGTGATCGACGAACAGTTTCATACTTTCTATGACATTAGAATTAAGAGATACTGCGCTGAAGGAGGAAATTTCAGCAATATACGACGTACAAAGGCAAAGAATAGGAGAGGAGGCACTTGAGAAGGTGCATTTTGAGCATAGACCTATTGAAGAAAGTGTAGTCAATGTGATAGATGAGCGGATGAATACTATTTTGGATGTGATGTCTAAAATGGAAAAAGAAGCAAATGTAAAATTGACTGAGATAAGGCAAGTTGTAGGAAAAATGAATTGTGAATCTCACATACAAAAGATTCAGGAATCCTTGCAAAAAGAAGAGGTACAAATGGAAAGGAAGATAGACGAGGAACTTCGACACGAAAATGAAAGGAATAAGAGAAGCACATACGTAGGAGTAGTGAGACAAGAAACAGAGGAACAAGAACAGAAAAGAGAGATCCTTTACATTCGAGGGAAGACAACAAATGGAAAAAAGTTGGAGAGACTTCTATGACGAAGGAGCACATGACCGTAAAAGTGGATTCTATAAAGAAAACAAACAACGGAGAGATAATGATTCTACTGCCAAATAAGGAAGAGAAAGGGGAAATTCAGAAGATAATAAAGGACAGAGTGGATATGGAAATGAAAGAGGTAATACTTAGGAAGCCGAAGATAAAAATTATGAATGTTGAATCTGAGGTAAAGGGAGAGGATTTATTGAAAGACATAGCAGACTATAATATCAGAGCAGAAGAGAGAGAAGATTTCGTAAAAGAAACGAAGGTAATCTATAGACAGAAGTTCAAAGAAAGTACAACAGAAAACGTGATTATACAGGTAAGTGGAAAGCATTATAAAGATATGATAGCGAAAGGTCGAATATATGTACCTTTGAGAAGTTATAAGGTGTATGAGGACATCACTCCTGTTAGATGTTACAGGTGTAATAGATTTGGTCATATTGCGGACATGTATCTTGAAGAGAATGAAACATGCAGTTTCTGTGCGCGCGCAGGACATTCGTACCACATTCCGTAATCAGCATCGATTGTCCAGAGTTCAAACAGACTCAAAAAGGGATACAGAATAAAGTGAATTATGGTGATTATCATTTGGCACCAAAATTTACAAAGAAGTAAAATTGCAAGTTTAGAGATTTCAAAAATAATGGAAAATAATGATGTTGGTGTATCCTGTTTACAAGAGTCTTGCTTTCATAGAAGACAGCTTTGGCTTTTGCCTTTGGCTTACAGGGTAGTTTTTGCTAAGGATGCCTAGTCTGCACTTACAATACGAGATGATAAAGCGAATATTTTGATAGTAGAGAAATACTTTAGGAAAACAGTGCAAGTCATTTAATATTGAAAAGGGAACATACAATTGGTAATTGTTAACTTGTATTTCTAATTTAATACATCAGAGTATACACGAATAATGGAAGATATTTTAAACGACTACCAGAGAAGTGAACTTTTGTTTTGTCTCGATGACAATACGAGCTCAAAATTATGGGGAGACCAGTTGACAAATACACGGTGGCAGAAAATAGAGGAACTCATTTTAATAAATGGTTTACATATTTATAATATTTTCGGACAATATACACTTTTAAGTGAGAACGGAAATTCAATTATAAATCTCACTTTAAGCAACAATTTAACAAAAGTGAAAGTTGAGAATTGGAATATAGGTTTCGGAGCAGAAAGTGACCATAAGGGAATTGTCATAAGCATTATTGCGAAATTACATGCAGAGGAAGTCGAGAACGAGAGAAGTTTGAACTATAGGTCAATCAACTGGAAGAAATTTGAGGAAAGAATGAAAAATTTTGAAATGGAATGTGAGATGCATGGCGACAAAGAAAGAGAAAGTGTGGATGATATGGTTGACAGGATAAAATTAACATTATTAAAAATCTGTTTTCAATGCACGTATCACAATCATATTACATATAAAAGAGGTCAACGATGGTGGTGCCAAGATCTTACAATACTTAAAAAAGAAGTACAGAGAAGTAAAAGGGACATGCAGTCTGCAAGAAAGGCATGTCATTTGGTGAGTTGTTTTTAAAAGAAGTATAAGGATACAAGGAGATAACATAAAAGAAGAATATTAACAGCTAAGAGGGAAAGCTGGAAAACGTGGAAGATAGCTTGCAAAGAAGTGTCTAGGGTTTACCGTATGTAATTGGAGATCAAAAATTGTGTCGGCGGGACGTGATACATACCTTGAGACAAAATACAATTGAAACAAGGGAATGGGAAGGATCATGTCAATTGCATTTACAAAACTTAATAAAGGAAACGGAATTAGGTGATTTCGATGGCATTGAGGAAGAGGAGTGTACAACTCGGTATTAGGAAATACAAATCCAAAAAATGGAAGAAATAATGCAGATCCTGGGAAATCACAAGGAACCTGCTTTTGAACTCATAATATACGAGATCATTAAAAAGGGAGGGAAAAAGTTTGTGGAAAACATTTTTGATTTTATTCAACAAATGTCTAGAAGAGGCTTATTTCCCCAAATGTTGGAAAATAGCTCAATTAAAACTATTTTTAAAAGGATAAGAGAATGATCCCAGGTCACCTAATTCATATAGACCAATACGTCTCCTTCCCACTGTTGTGAAGATTTTGGACAAAATATTAACAGAGAGAACATGTTATTTTCTAGAACAACTACAAAATTGGCTCGAGGTCAATATGGCATTAGACGAGGTAGAGGCACGGAAGAGGCGTTGCAAAGCATGTGTGTTTTATATATATATAAGCAGCCTTCGACAGAGTGGAGTGGTAATTAGCTTTAGATAATATAAAGAAGATGGAACTACCTGATTATATAAGAAGAATTATATAAGAAATCCTACTTTAAAGGACGTTACATATTTTTGGAAATGGGAGGGACGAGAGAAATTCGGAAAGTTACACACGATTGCCCTCAAGGATCTTCCAGTGGACCAGTAATATGGAATATTATTATAAACGATTTATTAATGTTGCTGGAAGAGGAGAATATCGGATACGTAGCGTAGGCAGACGATATTGCGATATTAACAGAAGGAAATAGTCGGGAACAAGTTGAAAGCAGAACAAATGAAATACTAGTGAAATGTTAAAAAAAATGTCAAGAGTTATATTTGGAAATCTCAAAAGACAAAACAAAAGCAATATGGTTTGGAGGTTCCACTAGTGCTGGAAGAAGGGAGCCAATAATACGAATTGATCGATGTAAAATAAAAATAGTAAGGTTTACAAAATTTTTAGGCGTACATATCGACGAAAGGTTACTCTTCAACCAACATTTTGATTACGTGGAGAAAGAAGTGAAGAGGGTTTACTACGCTCTGCAACGTATGGGATATGACAGATTCAACATCGAGAACAAAGATCTGCTCGTTTTATACAAAGGAGTGACACGATTAATAATGTATTATGGAAGTACTGTGTGGGGTCATCGTGTTGTACGACAGTACGTAGAAAAACGATTTACTAAGTTGGAACGATTATGCTTGTTGCGGTTAAGTGGGTGTTATCGTAGTTTCCACCGATGTCTTACAGATCGTAACTGGGGTGTTGCCTATCGACCTATGTCTACAGAAGGTAAAGTTTCGGAAATTATTAAAGATGACAGGAACAATAAACATTAATGGACAGAAATTTAAAAAAGAAGACAAGAATGTGAGAAGCCAATTAACATTAGGCTTAATAAACGCTTGGCAGATACGCTGGACTAAGTCATTTAAGGGTAGAGTCATATGCGTATATTAAAAACGTCCAGTTTTTGAGGAAAAACATAAAATGGTTCCAAACTAGCAATATATTTAAAGAGTATATGACAGGACATGGAAATTTTACAACATACCTCGAAAGAATAGGAAAAATTGATAACGAGACTTGTGTACGCCAAAGAGGGAGGAAACTGCTGTCAAAATATTATGGGATTGTAAGCTCTACCGAGCGGAGAGGGTACAATTCTTAAAAATTTACAAGAAAATTGGATACGTTAAATTTAAGAAATAGGGAACGTATATTCAACAGTAAAGAAAAATTCGATATCTTTCATCAATTTGTAATACAGGTAGGGACTATTAGGGACACTTTTACAGATTAGAAAACCCAAAAGGAAAATTCAGTATTATAAGAGATGTATTAAATTTGATCCTTATAATGATAATTGTATGACAAGGAAACCTCTTGGTGATAAATAAATGAAAAAAATTAACCCTCAACTCGAGCAGCATCTACATCTTCAGAAAGAACCATAGATGCTTGCGAGTCGTTTCATTCGAAGTTTGGAAGGAACTTCAATCATCCTTATCCTAACATATACATATTTGTAGAAGCAAATATTTTCATTAACGTTGTCTTTTATACATTTTAAAGTTATTATTCTTATTCGGTTAGCTGTTGTAACATAACTAAGATTTTTAAAATTCAATATCTACTTTAGCTAAAAAGACTCACTGAATGTTATAAATTAACAAATAATCTTTAAAACTATTTGTAGTTAATGTAACAGAAAAATATTAATAAGGTTTTTCAAGAATGTCGTATGAAATTTGTTTCAGATTGTTCAAGTAAGATGTACGTTTCAACATTTAACATGTTTTGCCCTTTGTAGAGGACGTTTTACTTTTCATGTCGTTTCTTAAACATTTAAATGATACAATTTTGCGAGCAAATTTATAAGTTTCAGAAAAACAAAATGTTTTAATAACATTTTTATCAACGTAAATATGCTATTGATCCTATAAAATACAATCATTGCAGCAACTTGCGTCGATTCTTTTCTGTTTTTTTATTACTATTAGTATTTTTATTCCTGACACTTGTAATAATGTTCGGTGCTGAGTCTAACAATGTAGACTTACTGCACGTTACTGTTTAGGAGAAAAGAAACTCTCTAACGGTTCTTTCCGAACGTGCCAGTTACAGTGTTTGTCAGAGAAAATCCTTATTAGAAAGCAACGAAACGCAAGAAAACATTCGCACAGCTGACTTCCAACTCTTATCCCCTACTCGTTAAATCCATGAAATAATCTTTAATTTATTTACTGTTCTAAAAATAAAGAAATTAACAAAATATAACCAAATTGTAGAAGATATTAAGACAAGGTAATCATTACGCGATGGTCTCTGTGACGGCGATATACTACGTGCTGCCGTTTTACAAACTATAATAATATCACGAAGTATAATATCCCTTTTAGCGGTCTGATAACATGTTTAAATAAGTTCACTAAATTTGTATTTATTTGATAGAAACATAAACAAATCTAATACAATTGCTTTCTAATATTCTATTCTAAATAAATGTAAATCTGGCCTTTTTGACTAAAAAAATGAATTAAATTTACCCTTTATAACGCTCTTAATATAACTCTTGGGATGGCAAAGGATGACCGTACGCCCCACGGTTGGCTGCGAGGAGAAGATATGTTTATTTAAGGTTAGTTATTACTAATATGATTGGGTGTTATTTCTCGGTAGGTGTTGTTTTTAATTATCTGTTTATTTAAAAAAAATTAAATTTAAAGAAATGTGATACGACCGTAGATGCTCAAATATTTTTGACTATGTACCACAGACAAAAAACAAAATGCATCGTGTGTACATGTACATGATACAAAATGAAACGACTGATAAACAGTCATTACTGTTTCAGGATACTGTTCCAAATGGTGTTGTGTGCTTGGGTTCCGATTGCTCGATGGAGATCAGTAGGCGACCTCAAGAAGACGGACCAACATTTCCTGAAAATGACAATTCTGTTGGATATCAGAAGAATTTCCGATTTTTTCCACGACATTCATTCATAATGAACAAGCGAGGGATGATTGCAGAAAAGCGTCAGATACGATTCCACCAATGTTATTTTAATCCCGTATCTTGTTTCTGAAAATAAAGTCAAAATTATGACTTTTTTTGACAGAGATGCAATATCATTTCATTCCTTGTTTAAAACAATGTGAATCTAGATGTGAGGTTCAACCTCGCTTATCGTAAAAATTTCAGTGTAAGTTTCAAAGGATTTGGAAATAAGATCTCAAATAACCGGAATAAAAACATAGCAGACATTTTGTTTATTATTTCATCTCCTTGACACTAGTCCTACAGATTTTCCATTTTTTATTTAAATTATCCATCATATTCTTTTCAGTAAACGCGTTGTGCAAGTGGGTCTATTTATTCCTATTAATAATTAAGAATCTTACATGTCAAAAACTATTTGTATCTCAAGTAATATTGGCATATCAAGTAAGAAAAGTGAAAGGTCAGCCTTGATCAATTAGTCCCGGTTTGAATAAGGTATCGATGTTAATAAATGTTGTGCTCGCGCAAAACGAAATGGTCGAATGGACACAAGCATATGCTTCGCGATATCATCACGGATCTTCATAAATAAGTTTCCCTGGACGACTTTGTTAAGAATTGAAGAGATCTCGAGACTTCCCTTCTAATTTATTTCACAGGCAGTTCTTATATTCAAAATTAAGGAAAAGGAGGTAATGAAACTGTGTGCATGTACGATGTAGAGATAGCGCTTTTTTCTCAGTACGTTGCTGTGGGAAATTCCAGGTTCGATTCCCCTCTCCGTCGAACTAGGTGAGGTTTCCCTTACTCACTCTAGATTAAACTAAGTTCCATATCTTACGTCTTCCAGCGACTTGATATCTTCTCTTCGCTCACTTATCCCCTCAATCACCTCTTGACACCTACTTTTGGGAAACACCTGGGTATGCACGAGCGATGCGAAAGAATCAAGTTACAGAACACTGCCACCGTGTCTCCACACACCAAACCATACGTCAGTTAAACAAATTACTTTCACTGACAGAATATATTTATTTGGTCATAAGTGTTATAACAAACTAAACGCATTCATTCTTTTGGACTTCTCGATGAAATTACAATTAGTTTGTTTTTAACTATTTTAGTTGAAACATTGACACAATAGTACGAAACATACATAATAATACGAAGATAAATCTCCCGGGAAATCACTCTGGGTGTCCTATCTGGTGACCTTTACTTACTCGGTGCTAAACTAATGATAATAATATCGAGAAGTTGTAAGAAAAATGAATACGTGAAGACAAAAATTAAATAAATATAAAAACATTTTGTCAAAAAATTAGTTGCAAGCAAGAGACTATCCCATCAATTCCGATCAAGGGGCCCTAAGTTAGAGGTGGTTTTGAAAACATAAGAATACAAAGTTAGCAACGTATTATAATATCAACAAAATACCAACAAATGCATATTTACTAAAACACAAAGACCGTTCACAAGTACGTAATATTATCCGACTATAGATTATTCGGAATTTATAGTTTATAAATCGTAACTACTTATATTAAAATAACTCTAAATTCGAGATTTATTATTACAATAGACCGCCTCCCCTGGGCAAGAACCTAGAGAGCCTGAATATAAAATCTGCATCTACAACAAAAAGAGTATAGGGCCAAGAATTGAACCTTGGGGAACACGGCAAGTAAGTGGCTTTTCTAAGAGGAAATGCTGAACAAAATTATTTTAGTATACGATATTTCGATCTTTTGATGTCTATCTCTCAAATATAAAGTTAGCAATTGACGTGCAAGTCCACTAATACCAAAAGAACGCAATTTTGAAAGGAGAATTTCGTGATCGATGACTTCGAATGTTTTGGATAAATCAAGAATCCCGAGGATTTCCTCTATGGTCAAGAGATGTGCTAACATAGTTTAAGAAAGAAAAAATGCCGCTGGTGGTGAAGGATTTCCTAAAACCATGTTGATCGTCAGAGAGAAGGTTTTTTTAAAAAAAAATCTAGAAGACGCTAATAGAACTGTTTTTCTAGGATTTTTGAGAAAGTGGGTAGTAGGGATATGGGTCGATAGTTTTGAAAATCACGTTTATTTCCTTTATTGAGTAGTGTTTTCACTTTAGCTTTTTCATATATGTCAGTACTTCGTCTCAGCGAAGAACTGAAGAGATCTCAGCGGACAAGAATTAACAGTTCGGCTTTATTATTATTAGACAAATAAATAATTGACTCCCAATAAAGCACTTAAAATGTTTATCACCATGTGGATGACAAACTTATTTTCTCACTGAAAGCATGTAAGGAAACATCCCATCAATTCATATGAAAAGTTGTTTCAACTGTTACAATAGTAGTTATTTGAAAAAAATATAGTTATCAATTCTTTAAATTATTCCTGAAAATACTACTAATTAATCGCAACTATTGAAATCACTCAAAATTCGAGATAAAAAATTAATTCCATTTAAAAGGGTTAATTTGCAATTTACGATAAATAGTTAAGGGTATTTAAAACCAGTATTGGCGTGGCTGATGACCCGTTCATCACTGATTTGATCCCGCCGTTGCCGTGGGTTGTGCATACAATGTACTGGCATTTACTGTTAAGTCACGTTTACACTAACATCGCAAACTGCTATTAAGCATATGTTATATAACATTTGCTACACAAATTCATAAGTTGCTACATATAGCAATTTGATGCATTTGCTTTATGTGGCATTTCCTCAAAAGAAACAGCTATATGTAGTAAAATGCTTCATGTAGCTAAAATATTTGCTTTGTTGCAATGAAACCGTGTTTACACTACGTGACAATCTGCTTTATAGCAAATGATATATACCAATTACCGCACAATTTCGTGAGTTTATTACGAGCAGCACTTGCTACAAGTAACATTTGTTACATGACGCGATTAGTATAGCTATGTTATACGTTTCCCACCTGGAGTCGTAAAAGATCAGAGGAATATATGTGGGAAGTTTCGCCGTCGTCCCAGCTGTCGTGCCTTGCTGATACGGGAGGAAAAATATCGACAATGCTAGGTGAGCCAAAATAGACGTACACACTCGCAGAGTACTAATAACGTGGAGTACCCAATGTCAACACATAAGTTCAATTATTTGAACAATTCTGGAATTGTTTAAAAAATAGACTTTTGTAATTGTTGAAAATTAAGTAGCGATACCACTCGAACTGGGATCAACAAATCAACACCGACAATTAATTCTTTGAAATACTTTAATGTTTATAAAATATTAATTGTTTGTAATATTTTAAATATTAATATTTTAATAAATTATAACAATTGTTATAATTTGTAACAATTTTGTTTACTTCAATTACTTTTATAACAATTTTATTATTCTTTAGTAATTGTCTACAAATTAATTCTTTATAATATTTTTGTTTTATTACACCTACATTGTTATTGCATTTTTATTGTTTATAAAAAATTTAATTACATATAACATTCCTTGTTGTATAAGTTATATATATATAAGTTATATATAACTCGAGAGAGAGAGAGACTTACGAGAATATAGTCCCATAATTCCCATGCTCCATCCTCAAATTCCCCGCCCACATGAAGTGCGCCGTACTCCCGAGTGAGAGCGTGGCGGCGGCTCAGACCCGCGCGCGGCAGTTTCTGCCTGACCGCGCCGCCCAATGGCCTGCCACGGTGACGACGGAGGCGGTGCACTGATAACGGGGTTCGACGGGGAAGGTGCAGTATTCATTCCAGCAGTAGGAGTGATGAGTGAGCAGTCAACACTCACTCCAGATTCATTCTGTCCCTGCTTCCTGGAAGTTAGCAGTATTCATTCCATGAGCTTACAACGAGTTATTCAGTTATGAGTGATCAGTCAACATTCACTCATGCAGCGAGCAGTGGATCGGCAGTATGCATTCACACTTTCGAAGAGTGGAGCGGCAGTTCGAGGGAGACTCGAGCCGCAACATGATCCGAGTGAACACTCGCCAGTTCTCGTAGCGCATTCGAGTGGGCTTTCAGCAGGAAACGCTGGAGACGTTACGTATCGCACTCGACGACGAGGCTGAGAAGGTGATGGTACTGGGAAAGGAGCAGATGGCGGGCAGCACGCTCTCGCCTACCGCGTGACACAGTGTGTCACAGTACGCCGACTCTGGGCGGTCTACCTGTTCGTACGAAGGCTACCGCCTTCTCCGAAGGCTCAGCTGAAGGGCTGTCCCAACCGATTCGAGAAGAACAAATCTCGGTCGGAAAAGCACTTGATATTTTTTGTTGTTACCTTTATTTTTTTTATTTAGGAGTAATAAACGATTTGTGATTTGTTGCCGCTTGTTCCATTGTCTTGGAGATTATCCGGCCTCCCTCCGTTGCCGTATGGCCGGAGGTTCCTCTCGGCCCCCAAACAACCTGACGATCGACAATTTCCGACGGTTCAAATTAGCCGACATTTTGTCAAGTCACTATATATATATATATATATATATATATATATATATATATANTACATTTTTGATGAACGAATACTTATTTATTCTTAATTTGATTAGGACATTTTCATCTATTTTCATTTTTCAGTCTACCCTGCATCTGTCTCTTATACACATCTAGATGTGTATAAGAGACAGGTGCAGTGGATAGCACACCTGCGGCAAATGCAGAATGCCGAGTTCGAGTCCCGGTCCGTCGCAATTTTCACCTGGCTGTTGACGTTGCAAACACTCCTCCTCGTCTGATGAAGATTCCTGTTGTGTATTACTTTTTCCCTTTTGTGGTATTATTTTCACTTTTTCCTCCATCCAATCTTTTCTTAACTTGCTTAGCATTGGTCCGTTTCAATCTTGTTTCATGCTCCTTTCTTATCTCTTCTTTTTCTGGTTTATTAATACATATAGTAGACTTTATAGTTTTCCTGTAGTTAGATTTCCGAGGAGGAGCTTTCGGTAATGGTCGCATTTCTTCCGTTGTTAATACAATGATAAATTTAATAATAAATTTATTGTCAAAAAACAGTACAAACTGCGAATGACCACGTGGAGGACAATAAACTAATTTACTCTCCGGAAGCAAGCAAGGGACCATCCCATCAATTCCAATCAAGGGCCCTAAGGCAGAGGCGGATTCAAAAATTTCAGCAA
>NNCF01127332.1:1020899-1044173 GCA_002313205.1 Laupala kohalensis
CAATCTAAGGGATTTCTATGTTTGTGAACCAGAAATGGAAAAATACTACCCAAATAAAGTACTTCCTATCGGTGTCGCCTCAGATGAGGAGTTTAGTCTCTACGAGACCACCTCAGAGGTCTTTGGGTTTCACAAGTTGAATGAGAATGGTAGACGGGCCCGGGTGGCGAACGGGATGGCGCAGTCGGTAGGCGCATGAGCGCGTAGAGCTCAAGGTCCCGGGTTCGAACCCCGGTCCCATCTCCCATTTTCATTCGACGTAACATGATTAAAAGTTCCTAGATAAGGTAAAAAGTTAACTGCGAGTTATAATACATATATAACGCAAATATGTTTGTAAATTTTTATGTACAAGTTATTATCGAACTATAGATTATTCTGAGTTTAGTGTTTAATAATCATAAGAGTTGAAAAAAACCACTAAATTCACAATTTATTGTTACAATAAACAAGCCCCTAGACAAAACCTAGAGAACCTGTATAATAAATCCGCCTCTACCCGAAGGAAAAACGGAGAAAATTGCGGGCCAGGATGGGAGAAAAAACCGGGCCAGGATGGAATACTAAAAGGAACAATAGGAACACTAAAAGAAATTGGTTGAGCACTTGTAGAGAGTTTCGGCGAAGTTTGCTGCCGTAACGTCTGAGTGGTCTATTAAAAGTTTCTGGACCTTCAATGTTTTCCTGTTCAGTTCTTGGGACTGGTGAACTATTGATAGCCGCCGTCTCTACTGGTGGTTTATTAAGTAAGAGAGGAGGCGATAGTGGCGACGTTTCATCTTTAGGTGGGCTAGTATTCGGTATAGGTACAACCTCTGCTTCTGTTGTATTTTCAGGATTTGACCTATCACTTACACATGCAGGAGCAAAATCGAGCTCAGTAAACAGATGCCGATATAATTATATCTGCACGTCGAATCAAGTATTCGCTCCTGCTCTTCATTAAAATCTCGGTTGTGTTCCTTATATCCCATGTCTTGATTTCCTTCCTCGCCAGATGCATTTCGCTTTCGTATATATCTTAGGAGCAAACAGTGGTTTACTCCATGCTTCTCAGCCACTTTTCGCAATGAATCTTCTGTTTTTACCACCTCATAAGCGTCTTTATACCCCAACCAGTCGATCTGCCCTCTTGAAGTCATTCTTGTACGTACTGTCGGCATTCAGAAAACATGAAAATTAAATAAACATATTGTTTCAACAGTACCCACAAAATATGTTTCAACCGTCCCCAATTTCTCCTTTAGGTAAAACAGTTTATAGTAATGGTGACAATTATGAAACATTAAAACTAGTGGAGATGCCGTATTCTACAAGCTTCAGTTCAAACACAAAAACACACTCAATACTCTCACTTGAATAGAAACAATAATAATTAGAAAAATCTCCGAACAAAAGTACTTACTTTTGGTTATCAAAATACAATAGGGCTTCCTATAAACAACTGTAACGCGCGGTAAGCCACTCAACACTGAGCTTCGTGTTCGGATATGGTGTCCGCTTCATTCGCCTCTTTATTTGTTTTGTTTCAACCGTACCCAGTCTCCCCCACTAAAAGTACATAAGTTTTAATTATAAGAAACTTCATTATTGTTATGATGACATACTGATCAGTACTAGTAGTTGGCCCTCAAAACGACGAACACTTGCTTTGACAACGGCATACTATCCAAATGTAGAACAGTTCATTTTGAAAGCGTCCAAAACTTGTTCTGACAAATCGCAGTGCCAGTGAAGCGAGGCTCCGTCCTGACCTCTCCTCGATGCAGACACGCTATCTTACAAAGTATTGTTCTTATTTAATTTAATTCTATTGAAACAATTGTTATTTATATAAATTATTTGGTGGAAGGGACACATGGGGGAGTGATGTGACGCGCTTAGAGTGCTAATATAACCTCTCCTCCCCAAATGTCATCCTCATCATCACGTGGTGGGTCCTGTCAGTAATAACGAGGCTCTGGCGTCCATGTATGGGCGGGATAACCGTATCACCTGGGTAGGAGGAAATGTCTACTCTCAGGCCTAAGAACCCCATGCAGTCTGCAGCCTCAAGTAGCAGATTTTGAGGGCTGTGGGTTGATTATCTGTAGTCCTCGAGATCTTCAAATATTCAGAGTAAATCATCAAGAAGTAGCCGGCTGAATTATTTGATGACGAACAAATGCACGAAACAACGAACCCTCTTTCGACAGTGGAATATGAGATCTCTGTTGCAGAAGGAAGATTAGCACAAGTGGTTAGAAAGATGAAAAACTACATAATGGATGTTGCAGGGTTAAATGAAGTGAGATGGAATGAAAGTGGTCGTGTTAAGTTAGGAGACCGATATAGTTTTCTTCTCTCTGGAATGCCTAATGCAGAGGATGATCACGTTGCGAGTGCCGGAATCGTCATGAGCAAAAGATTTTCTGACGCGATGTTGGAATGGGAACCTATTACTGAGCGGATTGAAATGGCCCGATTTAATTCAAGATTCAGAAGAATGTCAGTAATTCAATGTAATGTTCCTTCTGAAAACACTAAGTAGAAGGATGAGATGAATTTTTACTGTATTTTGGGTAGAGCATGAGGGAGTATAGGATGAGGTGACATCAAAGCATTAATGAGAGATTTTAATGCCAGGGTTGGAACCCAAAATGAAGATTTGGAACATGTTATGGGACGGATTTCACCAGGAGAAAGAAATGAAAATGGGGAAGTGATTATTGAATACTGTGCTAATGATAATATGAATATAGGTGGCTCATTATTTGCGCGCATGGATCATCAAAAGATAGCATGGGACTTACCTGACGGTAAAACTGTTAGCCAAATAGATCACATTTGTATTAGTTCCAAATTTAGAAAATGCTTATTAGTTGTACACAACAGAAGGGGTGTTGATGTGGAATCGGGCCACCACTTATTACTCCTTCCGAGTGCAAGTAATGATAGAAAAACGAGGAGGTAAAATATCAAATTAATATATCAAATGAAAGCCAAACGAAGAAAGTTCAGGGTTCAGTATTTATCAAAACCAAAGGTAAAGAAAGAATTTATAACAATTTTGCGAACCAAAAGGGGGGAACAGGAACGAGATTGTGAAATGGAAAGAAAAAAACACAATCAGAATGTAGATAGAAAATAGAGGCAAATAAAAACACATTTCTCGAGGTTGGTGAAAAAATATTGCGATAAAAAAAGGACAAGAAGATTGGATTTCAGATTATACACGGGATCTGTTAGAAAACAGAAAAATTAAGAAGAAGATAAATGCTAATAGTAGGGCAGAGAATACTCTATTTGTAAGGGGATTAAAATCTGTATTGGAAGAGACCATAGAAGTTATATGCAAGAAATGCAGAAACAGCAGCTAATATTGGGAATCCAAAAGAACTACATGACGTAGATAGAAAACCGAGAGGAGGCGCAAGAAGACAGAATCAGCCAGTGAACGATAAGGCCAGAAAAGGAATAGCCTCAATAGATGGTCCTGCGAAGGTGGTGAGAATTCTTTATGGAAGTTTTGAACCGAAGTATCATCCATACAACTGAGGATATGCCAGTGGAAGAAAGTAATATTCAATCTCTGAACATCGATGTAAACGCTCCAAATAAGAGGAAGATTAGAAGTGCTATAAAAGAACTGAAGAAAGGAAAGACAGCACAGAAAGATGGGATCCCTGCAGAAGAACTGAAGGCGGACATCTCCTCTTCGGTATATATGTTGTATCCATTACTTCAAGATATATCGTGAGAGGAGATATTACCTGATGTATGGGGGTGGGGCATAATCATTCAAATCCCTAAGAAGGGAAATTTAAGCGTTTTAATTTTTCTACCCCAACCAGTTTCTTCGAAACAATGTTTCTCACAATTATTCCTAAACCCATTATTTACTTGTGAACAGTACCTAAGCGCTATTAACTTCAAAACATTTAGCGAATACTGTCCAAACTTCCATGGCATTCGGCAGTTTGCAGTGCTTCTCGGAACTCCGAGGGCATCTTTAAAATATCCATTCTGAAGAGTATAAAAAATGGTGTTGTTACCATTTTCCCAAAACACTGCCCCATATGCTATCACTGTACTGGTATAACTAATAAACTGAACATCATAACCGTGAGTCTAGCCGATATTTCAGGTACTTTCATAGAAATTTTCCTATGTTGTGCAGGGCAAAAATTCCCTTAAGTTTTGCTCTCTCCTTATGCATATACCACTTCAAGTTAACGGGCATATTTACTCCTAGGTAAGTATATTATTTCACAAAATCAATCGTCTTCTCCTTGAATGTCCATCTTTCATTTCTGCTAAAAACCCTCCAATTTTCTAAAAGCATAATTTTCACCATGTCTCTATTTTTAATTTTCACAAAATACTTCGAAAATATGTAGCATCACCTGTAGTCTCGTGATTGATTAAAAAAATACAATGTTGCCTGAAAAAAAGTAGTCCTAGTATTGTACTCCCTCAAATATATATTTATTTAAACATAGTTCAGTAATACATCGCTCAGCTTACAAGCTCTTTCAGATGTTAGATGGTTACACAGAAGATAAAACTTAAGACATATGGGGAAAACTCATAGTGCGCCTCCTTCAAATTCGTAGCTTAATGAACTGTCTATGATCGTTCTACGACTTCTTCTTTACCTTAACTCCTTTTCCCCTAATCTTTAGGGGTTGGAGATGGGGATGATATGATGCTTTGATTTGGCGGGGGAATTTCCATGGTGCCGGATGCCCTTCCTGCCGCACCTCCGAGGCGGGTGGTTCATGAATGACACGGGGTGAATGATAGGCATGATATAGTGACACGATAGGTAGGGGAAACGGGAGAACCCTGAGAAATCCTGCCGCGATCACCACTTCGTCCACCACCTCGAATTCTACTTGGATCGGACCGGGTTTGATCCAGAGGTAGAAGGCAAGTGCGCACTACGCCACATTAGCGTAGCGTGCGTTAGCGTAGGCGAGTGCGCACTAAGCCACGGGTCGCTCCTATGTTATTATTCTACGGGACAGAACAATACTAGCATTTAGTCAATATAAGGATATTTTCAAGTACATTTTTGATGAACGAATACTTATTTATTCTTAATTTGATTAGGACATTTTCATCTATTTTCATTTTTCAGTCTACCCTGCACAGATGAAAATTTGAAAGCACAGGGACACAACAAGCAAGACTTCCAAGCACAGATGAAACAGTAAATCCGTGCAGTAATTACAACTCTAGCCGTTTTTTCGTGTGACGACATCGCACTCCTGGCTGTCAGCTAGTTAAAAGAATATTATACGACCCCATGGGCCAACTCACAGTTCTACACATTGAGATTTCCGAAGGTCGAGTTGGCGGCTTTTGCTTGAAGCACCAGCCGAACGCTTCGAAAATGCTTCGTGGCTGCCGCACACCCAAGACATTCAAAATTGTTTGAAGACGTCACCGACCTCCTCCCCCAAACTCGGAAACTGCTTTATTTGGTGTTGAAGGATACACTGCCTTGCGAAGGACGAGCGGAGGGACACCGGGACAATGCAGCGTTCGTTGTAAGATTGTCAAATCCCCAAATGCAAAGTGAGAACGGTTTCACAAAAATAATTTTGCAGAACGAATTTTCGAAAGATTAACACTTATGGCATTCGATTCCTGGTATTCGAAAACCTATATACATCAAGTCTCGGCAAAATCCCACCATAAGTTTACGAGATAACCGATTTAAACTAACAATTGTTGCTTGTACAATAAGAGAAAGATTTGTAATTTTTTGGAGAAAAGAAGCTTTTCTCTTTCGTAGGAATGGGTTTTATTGGAAAAGGCTAAAGACAAAATTTCGTAATCTTTGAAAATGTGTTCGCGAAATTGTCGTACTAGCATTTAATATGACATCCACGTAGAAGATTTTAAATATTCGAGAGGCGACGCCTACATCATTTTCACGAGCATTTTGTCAAACTGTTTACTCATTATACCTCGTATTTTAAGAACACGAGAAAAACTTTATATCCTTAACGATGAAAAAAGTCTTCCTTGCCTCCGTGCAATTCATATTTCAAGCACACTATTTTACGCGGCGACGTTTTTAATCTTAAAACATATTTTGCATCAAATTTTATCTATTTGAAATACGACTTAAAATTTCACGTCATGAAAATATTAATGGAGGACTGGTGCAATGAAAACAATTTCATCAGAATGTGAACTATACTTGAATCAGCCATTTTCGGACATATTATGTCCATAGTTTTTCAAATTTTAGATCTGTGCGCCATGTTGTAGAGTCCACCTCTATGTACAGTTTTACGATTTAATAGTGAATGAAAACATTTCATTTGCCTTTTAAATCTTTGCGTTGAACTTTCGGTGAAACTCCAGAACACGTTATGTCCGCAGCAAACACAGTTTCAAAGTACATTATGTCCAGAGGCAAAAAAGGTACAGAAGTCATTATGTCCGAATACTTTTCATCACTACTCGCTTGCTACAGTTCCAAACTACGTCATATCCAAAGCTCGTTTCCAAAATTGGCTTTACCACATTACAGATTGTGTTATTTCCTATGGTACCATTTTAACAGAGCGTTGAAAACAAAAAAGAGTTAAGTGAACTTAGGTTAGTACGTGTAAAATCTACATGCTTAAATAAATTTAAAAATCAAAAATTGTTGATGAATTGTTGGACGTTGATGTATTTGTATCACTTTTCAGTTCATTTATTTCTAGAAGTAAATTATTTTATTTCTGTAAGGCTTTGCCAAGTTTGCCTACATGCCATCATGAGAAACATCCTATTAAGTGCAGTGAATTGGACAGGCAAGATATTTGTTGCATGAAACAAAACTTTTATGCCAACCGAGGTTGACAAGTTCAAAATGATTACATTTTGAAATACACCATCGTTGAAACTCCTCATTGCAGAAGGTAACGTTCTTATCTACAAGAATCTGTTACAATAATATATTGAACTGAACCGTGAAATGATGATAAAAAGAGGGTTCAGGTATGTAAAAATGCGTTTATTGGAATCCTTGATGTTAGCATAGACCGAGTACAAACTTATGCAAGACGTTTTTTCTGACTGACACTACACCAATGATACAAAGAGAAGGAGATACGAAATCTTCTTTATTTATAGAAAAGTGAGAAGCATTAAAGACTTTTATTGAATCAATTCAACCTCTTGAAAAACGTTACTGTAGATCACAAAATGCTCATAGATAGTGTCGGACTAGCTGTATTGTGGGCCCTTGGCAAAATTATCTCTTGCCCTCCCCCCTTTCCTTATATTTCTTAATCCTTAATACAATAAGAACCAAAAATGGTTTGATTTTAAGAGGGAAAAATTGTCTGTTAGTTTTACAGAAAACATTTGTGAAACTCAATTAAGCAGAAAAAAATGTTCATTTTATACGTAATCTGATAATCAAAAGTGTATCCCAGAGACCTATAAAGAGTTAATAAATGAACACAGTAAATATCTTGTTATATACAATTATTTAATTACATAATCCTTTTCCTTAGTAAATACAAAATATAATGAAATATTGTAAATAAACCAATAAAAATTAATATCATACCATCAACTTCCTTCTGAGTTCACCACTTGTGCACGCAATGTTATCTTTGATTTTACTTTTGTCAATATTTTGAAATAAGTCTCTTTCACACTTCATAAGCTTGAAAATACTTAAAAGTTCTTGATCTAAAGAGATTCTTGATTTGTTTTTAACGATTTTAAGTTTAGAAAAGACTCTTTTGCAAGAAACTTGAGTGCATGGAATGAGGTCATCAAATATTTATAAAGAAAATAAATTATTGAAAAGGTCAGATTGAGAAGATAGATTATGCAATATAGTAAAAGCACAAGATAAACATTTAGAACTTTATTCTTTCTCTCATTCCCATTGATATCCAGTGAGAATGTTATCCATCAATGTTAGAAGTTTTAATAGTAATGGTGAGTATCGTCAGTCCCATATTTTTAGTGATGTAATTAAGAAAAAGATTTTAGAAAACACCAATTTCCCATTTCACCAACTTAGGGATGAATTTTTGGAAAATTTTTCTTAGAGGACATTTTCGGTAATTTTTCATGTCACTCTCTTCCCATCCCCACTTCTAGGGGTGTCATGCACATTATGTAGTCTGAAGGGTACATCATGTCATGGGAAATATGATTAGTCATCACAGAATACACAAAACCCTTGGACATGATCCTAATCGGTTGTTATACATTAATTTTTCATCTTGCCCATCCCACCACCAGCTCTAAAGACACTGTGGTGCTATGTGATCTCAACTTGAACTTAACGACATTAGAATTATACACATCTTATCAACCCTAAAACTATGTATGCAATGTCTTCTTAATTTTTTTTATATTTCAAAATTAGTTTTCAATTATTTTCATACATTATCCCAGTTCCCTCTCCCGAGGGGTGCTAGTGGTATGTTTGAGCATACATTCTATATCATACTTTGATCAAGATCAACAAATCAATTACATACCTCAATGAAAAAGGAGAAATATAAATTAGTTTACTCAGCAACATGTTTACTTATCTTCATGGTGACCTCACACATTTTAAAATAAATGGCACTTGTGCATTGGCATAACATGCCAACAACATGGGGCATAAATTAAAATTTGATGAGGCAGAGATAGTAGATAAAGAGGTGAATGTAAAAAAAAGAAGGATTAAACAAATGATCCACATTTCTAACTTTAATACATGTAATAAAAAAACATATGTGGAAAAGTTGAGTTCAATCTTTTGTAATATAATTAAAAAATGAGTTATGTGTGTAGAAGAATGTATAATGTATGGGGAAAAAATTCTGTAATTTTTTGTATTTTTTATGTAATTCAAAAAAAAATGTAATTAAAAAAAATATGTTAGGTTTATATTATGTATTTTTAACTGTATTCCTAGCTTTTAATGTAATTTTGTTTTGTTGGTAATTTTTTTAAAATGTTTAACAGTTGGTAGTATGAGTAGTTTCTGGTGGTAGAATTGAAATACGTTCTTTAGTCTGATGATGTATGTTATGTGCACCATTTAGTAAAATGTGCGAGGTCGCCATGGAGATAAGTAAACATGGCTGGGTAAACTAATTTATATTTCTTCTTCTTCATTGAGGTATGTAATTGATTTGTTGATGTTGATTAAAGTATGATATAGAATGTATTCATTATATGTATCCATGTTTTGTTATATGATGACTAAAATAAATAGTCAAAACGTTGGCAAAATGACATAATTTTGTTATTTATTTATTTATTTGTTGGCCTAAATGCAAGAATATCAATCCCCATTAAAAATTAATGTATTCAACACCGATATCGGTCGTTTTTTATTATTCCTGCCTCTTCTTTGTTGCCAACCGTAGCACAGGGATGATAGGAGTATATTATCTACATTGTGAACTAATGGTGAGCTTAAAAAGCATCAAGGACGCCTTTATCCATCTCAAAGGCACCAAAGACTATGGTTTCGAATCTAATAACGAATTTTATTTTATTTTTACATATCACTCTCTTCCCATCCCCTCCCTAGGGATGCCAGGGAGATCTTACCTCCACAGTAATTGTTGTCAAATAGTCAGATATCTGTGCATAAAGTTTGGTTAAAATTGCACACTAGAGTTGTGGTAGGATTCATACATGACACATTCCAACCCTCATTTCACCTCGTTGGGGATGGATATTCGTAAAATCCTTGCCTAGAGAATGTCTCTTCCCTAATAAAACCTGCCTGTCCAATTTCAAGTTTGTAGGCTTAATAATTTCTCAGAATTCGTGATCAGTCAGTCAGTCAGTGGTATTTAGCTTTTATATAATATATTGATACCGTTCATTTAGTTTAAAAACTGTTTTAGTTCTAATCATGATCTTTGTAAATAAGAATATGATACTTATTAAAATTGCACTTTTTATTACAAAGTAACCCAACTTGCATTTACGCTTCTATGCAATAAATAAATTTGCAAAGATTTCTACAAATAGTGACTTAAAGTTGTACTACTTCATTAGCAAATAGTGACTTAAAGTTGTACTCTTTCCATTAGCATGAAAATAACGGTTTTACTTAATAAAGCGTACAAGTCAGACGTAACATTCAATGTCTATTACCGTAAAAGCAGCTTCAAAAAGCTATGTATTTACTTGAATTAAGATGAAAAAAAATAAACATAAGTGTTGCAAAGTTGACAGTTCTTAGAAACGTAATCCAAATTACCTGATAAATTACAATCATCTTCACTCGATTTACTCGACTTTGTAGTAAAAGTAAAATAGGTATCAAGGGTCTTAGTTGCCTTAAAATTTTCTTGTTCCCTCTTGAGTTTTCGTTTTAATGGCCCACTAAGTCTACTACACTGTTACTCATTTTCTTGATGAATTATGGTGGAATAATAGCCGTGTTCGGGATGTGCGCTTTAAGTGTGCCACAACGCGTTCCAGCAGTCAATCACCCAGTTCTTCGGCGGGCTGAAACACGGTATGACGCCCAGGTTTTTTTTTTTTGTAAAATCTAAAGATAGCGTGCTGCCAGCGCAGTGCAGCGGACATCCCGAACGCGGATAATGAAACATTAGTATTTACAATAATATTTTATGCTTGATTCACTAGAATATTTGCATTCCAAGCACATTTGAGAATGACAATGCTTATTAGTTAGATGTAGTTCTTTACTTGTCTATAATCATTTTTTTTGTGAAAGTAGTTCAGTTATTAAGCATCAGCATGTCGAAATCTGCCTGGAATACGGAATTCTGAATCGACTGCTTCTTGAAGGTCCCCTGGGCTCGTGGGCCCTCGGCATTTGCCGACCTGGCCAGACCGACACTGCATATATATTACCTTTCAAGTGATTTGTCCATAGTCAAACTTCATGTAATGCTCAATGATAAAGTGACAGAGGATTTCGTTCGAACCTTTTTTGAAAATAATTATAACACTGGGATTGGTACTCCAGCAATTGACGTTGCTCTTGTTGTTCAAAGCATCAGGAAACCATTAAAGTTTCTCGCAATTTAGAGGAGAAAGTTAAGGTCCTCACAAAATTGGTTGTTCATAAAGCAAGAGTAGATGCTGTTTATCAAATACTTCGTACTGAAGTTGAAGATACAAAGACCATTATATTTCATTGCCAAATGAATCTTACGTTACCTAAGCTTCCTGATCAGTCATCTTATGACTTAAGACAACTGTATTATAACAATTTTACAGTTTGTGAAGGCTTTTCTATAGATATTCAAACGAAAGATAATACGTTTTGTTAAATATGGTTAGAAAGTGAATATAAGAAGGGTTTTAATCAAATTGCTTTTGAAATATATACCATAGGCTACGTAATACTGATCTCGGAGCAGTCGATACCATTAATCTAGTAAGTGACGGTTGCGAGGGACAAAACAAGAATTTCATAATGGTTTACACACGGCTGTCGAAAAATTCCCGTGAAAGTGTCAAAACCGTCAACATGTTTTACCCATAGTAGGACACTCATATATTCCTCCCGACAGAGCATTTGGTAGAGTGGAAAAAGAACTCAGGGCACAGGCAACCATTGTCAATTCTGAGGAATAGGTTAACATTTTCAGTAATATTGGAACTGTTAATCATTTGGATATTGATGTACAAGTACTTGACTAGAGGACTGAGATAATAGATATCCCTAAGACATCAACTCATCCTGCTAAAACCGGCATAGCCAAGGTTACGGCAAACGCACTTTAAAATTTCAGCAATGTAAAAAGATAATGATACTTAAGTCTAGCAATGGCATAACAGTTCAAAGAGATTTTGGATGCAACCTGAATGTTGGGGCTGCTAAATCAATTTGCAAAAGAGGCAACTCCTTGCATGAGACGACTCCAAGTGTCGTAGTTAAAGGTGTACCCGTCAAACCTGAAAAACTCGATATAAATAAACTACTACTCAACAACTATGGGGAAGATTGGCAATTAAATCCAGTACTGAGTTTTTACGAGCAGCTTTGTCTGAATCAAGAACTACAATCAAGTCGACAGGAGGACAATGCGGATGAAGATGATATGAGAAACAATTCTAAAGAATATGAAAATATTTTGGATATTTGATAGGATTACTTTGCAATTTAGTACTTATTAAACATTATGTAATGTAAAATAAACCTTTTCCTATTGTATAAGACTACTCTTTTTAGTATAGTTCTCAAACCCAATTCCGTCATTTTGGATCAGCAAATCAGTTACAAAACTCGTCATATCCATAATAAAGTTCCAAAACCAGTTAAGTCCAAAATATTTTAATTAAAACAGAAAGATCCATTTTTATATGATCTTCCACAGTAACATAAAAAATGAATCACATATTTATGCATGAACACCTATTTTCTCAAGTACATAAGTCCTCGAGGAATGGTGTAGAGAGTTTTTTCTGTTTCCTGAAAAATTTTAGTTAAAACTAGTTTCGGAAATGGACGACTCACTTATCCTGTTACTTATCCTCCGGAAATCTCGTTGAGTCAATTGTTTGTAGTGATATTAAAAGCTTGTCTTTTGGTTTCAATCTTCAATTTTGCGTCCCTCTAGATTTTCCTAAGATGTCCATCTAAAGTTTCCTAAGACAAGAAACATGTACTTCTTAATTTTATCAACACCAAACTATTCCTTGTAGACAATAATTATCGTATCAATTATTTTTTCTTGCATTTAATTCTAGGTGAGTTGAATTTAGTTCGCGCGGACTACCGTAAACATTAAATACAGTAACTTGTGGATTCTTTGCAGTGAGTGATGCTCATCTGACACAAGAACTGTATTTATCCACTTGATTTATCTCCATATTTTTAACTAATCAGACATAATTTCCTTTAATTTACATAAGTAATCCAGTGACACCAATTTTCGAGTGAACGCAGTGGTTACCGATTTACGAGTATTTACAAGCTCCTTCCTCGCCTCATTTAAATGATGTTTAAAACTTCACTGAATATCCCACAGATAGAACAAAAAATTAGTTTCAACGAAAACATGGTTTCAATACTCACAATTAAGACTAGAGGATATAAAAATTACATTATAATTTAATTTTTTCGCATAAAATGCGTACATTTTATATAAGTCTATAGTTTATATGTACACTTTTAAAATGTGTGACTGACACGTCAATATGCCTGCTTTTAATATTTATTTTATAGAACATAATATTTTTCCTTCTAGCTTTTACTTGCTCCCACCATTTGTGCGGGCGACCGCTTTGAACTGATGGACAAAGGCAAGTGTACATCAGATATGTAAGAAATCTAATCGCGTGTAAACTATGAGTATGCATTCGGAGATTCTTATTTGTCAAACTTGAGCTAGTAGAATTTGTGATATGCTCTCGAACAGCTCAGATATATCCCAATAATCTATGGAAATATTACTACTTAGCAGTTATCAACATCGAAGTTTTCTTTTGAATTTGCAGTGTCAGGGTAGATCCAATACGTGTTCGAGATGTCGCTGCTTTCGTTCATGGTTGAAAGCATCGAGTATCTGGACGCCTGTTAGTGTGAGCCGCGTGATCCCCGTGTGCTGAGTGGATGAGACTTTGTGAGGGTTACGTAGAGATACTAAAATAAGTGCTCCATCGATACTATGGATGTATAGTTATGTGTGTCTAGTGCTTATGCTTCAAAGACTTCACTTTCTTTGTATACTCTATGCGCATTAAGTTACAACATAAAATTTCCAGTTTCTTTTTTCAAAGTCATATAAGTAAAGAATGACTAGTGTCTCATAACATGATACGATAGTATGTGAAAGTGTTTCCACAAATCGAAGAAACTCATCTTGAGATATTTCAACACGGCAACAGAAATTCATCAAATATTATCCCAAGAGGGATTGAAATATGAAGGGCACGGAGGTAAGGAAATCCTTGTTCACCGTTAAAGCTATTAAGTTTTTCTCATGTCCTTAAAATACAAGGTATTATGAATGAACAAACGTTTGACAAAATGCATATTTAAGAATATTTTTTGAAGACGTTGAATATTTCGTTACAGATATAACTCAGATCTTGAGTTTTGATTATCTACGTCGATGAAACCTACAGTACGAATTGACTCGAATGTAATATACAGGTTGTAAAACATTATTTTTGTATGTGTTAATTATTATTCTTGCTCATAGTGTTGCTCAACGTCTGTGTTTGGTTAATGGTTTTAAAGTATAAAATAACCAGCCCAAGAATTTAAGAATATCCCACTCTTGAAAAGCCATACACGATACTTCGGAGGATATTAAGTTTAGACAAATTATGTGGGCTCTTTCCTTTAGTCACAAAACTTTTGTTTATCAAGAGTCATTATCTGAAGTCCATTAATTAATTCCTCCAGAGCCATAAACGTGCGAAAATTCTTCCAATATATCCAGATAAACTTTTATTCTATCAATGGCATTGAACGCCAGTGCAACGGAACTAAATAAACAGCAAGGAGAAATATAAGTAATATGAAGAAACTGTATGCGCTTATGACTGGGTACTTCTGTACAAAATTAAATTTGTAGTTTCAGCTAAACGCTTTTCTGCTATACGACTCTATTGCTCCGGCGGCATACAGCGAAGAGGACACAAAGCACCGGAAAATACGTGTAAAATATGTACTTCCTTACGTATTAAAATCGCAAGGGGGTTTTTGATTCATCTCCTTGCTGTAGTTAATCTTTCTTTGAGAGTTTAAACACGAAATAGTATTTAAACTATTGACGTTACATTTTATGAAATCTGGATCTGCCAGTACTCGTGAGCAGAGATCCAACAATAATTGGCTCGGGTTCAAGTAGTCGAATACACTCTCTGTATTACGCTGTGGACGAATGCATAACACGGGTTTGTGAATTGCATTAATCCAATAATAATTTCAAATAAGAAATACGACGTTTGGACTAAAATTTATTTTGTGATAAAAATCTCATGAACAGTGATTAGTTATTCTAAACATAGTAGTGCCTTAGTGCGCGACATCTTAAGCTCTAAATCTTACTAATTTACTCTTATTTCTATTAGATAATGAAATCTAAACCTACTGTTTCGTTTTTTCTTCTTCGCGGTATTCATCTGTTTCCCCGCTATTTTTTAAAATAAAAATTACCGAGCTGCTACTAAAAGTATTATATTTCCCCAAAACTCGCTTTTTGCATCATTTTTAATTATCACAAATTATTAAATAGAATTACACTAAACGTCTCGATATCGTTACGAATGATTCATTTTTATTTGCTATTTTATTATTATTATTATTTACCGGTACAGGAATACAAGCACGTAGGTTTACAATACTTATCTACACACCGCTACAAACACAATTACACTCTGTTCATTGACCGGTCTTGCATACTAAAAAGAAAAAAAATACCACTAAGAACTAAGGTAGAATACAATTATAAAAATTAACAATTCCCACCATATATATAATCAACGAGCAATATCATGTCTTATTCATTAGTAAGATTAGAGTGTAATTCAAGGCTGTTATTGCCAACCTTAGCTTTTAAAAATAAATTTTACTTGTTACAACCCACAGATTACAGAAGGTACAGATAGTTCACTCCCATAAGCCCAATGGTTACCCTTGCGCGCCACGGGGAAAGATCAGAACTACGAACCAGCAATTCTAATTGCGTGATTCGAACTAAAACACACACTAATCAACACCAAGCAGAGCTCGAGTAGCTTCAATTAGCCACATGAAGGCCATGTGCTTGCCGCCGTCATCACTCACTACGCGAGCAACCAGTTGAACGCGTGGTGGGGGCTGGTTAGTTCGGCTCCTTGCCAGTGGAGCGCCGTTACGAGTGATCCATCTGTACCTATATAATATGTGCTGTAACCTTGTCTTGGCTATTTAACAAATTAAAATAACCAGTTGAAGTATAACAATGATTTCTTTTCCCTATTTCTTTTTCTACATTTGGAAGCTCAAGACTTTTATATTAATTAATACTTGTAATACTAGGATTTCGGGAAAATTGATCTTTTAATGAAGCATAATGGTAAGAAAGACTTTCCGACATATATTGTTTCCTAATATCTAAACGTAGGTTCAGTGTACTAGATGCATTAGTTATTAAAACCTTTAGTATATTTTTATGAATAGTTAACCTATTTATGTGTTTATCAATGACTGAGCTCCAAGTAATTATGATATATGTGGCTATACTATAATAGATTACTTACATAATACATAAGTTACTGGGGGACAAAAGTTTTCGTAATTTTGCTAGCACAAGAACAGTATATTTAAGTCTTTTTATTTTGGTACTAATTTCCATCTCACATCTAAGATACTGATCAACTAAGATACCCAAGTACTTAACATATTTAACTCTATTTATATATACTTAACAATATAATTTATTTATTTATTATTTATGTCTTACACATCCGTCACCCGAAAAATCGTTTACACCATCACGAAACAACGCTTAAAACGTCTAGTGACTAGATTTGGAAACTGAAATCTAGTGTTCAGGTAATAGCTTTCGAATATCATTGTTCAGGTGTCTTACATAATTTGATTTGTACTTATTTCTTAATTTTGCATCACGTATCGACCTCTGAAAACATGTGGAATATTGAGCTCTACTTTTCGACATCTCATTTAATAGCTACAGTAATCCAACAATAAAAGCCACAATTCATGAGAAACACTCTCATTATGCATATAGAGATAAAATTTCATGTTGGATGGAAAATGAAACTTAATCTAACCTTTCTTTCTGGCAGCACGTTGTATTGTATTATCTTCATTCAGACGTATGACCAAACCTGATGATTCAGTAACCTCTCTTATTCATTGCTGTTATAAACTGCGCAGCAGACACCTTTTTAACTAGCGGCGATTGGAAATCAAAAGTGGGGGGGGGGGGGAAATTTTGACAATTTTCATTTACAAGACATTTTCTTCATATTTCCACTTGGTGTGTTTTAAATAAATCAAAGAAAAGACAACGTGATTACCACATGAAGGATGGTGCAATTTTTAAAATAATATCCAGTTTTAGACGGTTAAAATGAAATTTTTATATTTCCTTAAAAAAGCACGCATCCCCCCCACCCACCCAAATCGCCGCCACTGCATTTTAATAAGGTATTGGATTTTCGGTCGAAATTAAAACGGACACCTTGTAGCCTCTGAAGCCTTGCCACTTGGTTCTAAAACCCTAGCACTAGTGTTCTGCCGAGTACTGGTACATTTACCCTGAGTCATGGTGTAATTGATATCCACTATACTCTGAGTAAGCCCACGCTCCATAATTTAGAAATATTTTTTTCCGCATGTACAAATTGTTCCCGAGATAAAATGGTTTTGCGTATTTTCTTCTTCGTTTTTCTTTTCTTGGGGATTGAGGGCTCGCCAACATCAAGGTCATTCGAGCCCTTTTAGGGCACTTTTCTTCTTCGTAACGGTAGAGTTTGTTGGTCATTACTAATTATCAACTAATTATTTGTTCTAGTTAAGTTTCGCATCAGAATATTCTTACTAAGAATTACGTATATTGCTAGCCTACTTGTGAAGGTAGAGGCCATGATCATAGCACACTAAGAGAGGGGTATACGAAATTTAAAGGTGAGAAACTTGAGTAAAATGCATTTGCTTCGATACGCTTCAACAACTACGTTTTCAAACATCACGTTGTCATATTAGCATAAGGTGACCAGATTTTAACATTGGTAAAGCGGGACATCATTGACCGGGGAGGTGGGGGGGTTGATTAAAAATTTGGTCTATATGGAGCAACAAAAATTTTCATAGAACGCAAAAATAGTATTGTAATATATATTTTTTTAATTTCAACATAAGTACAATTTACAAATATAATACATTAAAAAATTATGTATAGTATTATTTTATTCTTTGGCATATTTCTCATTTGAGTGAATTTTTTAGTAGATTGCTGTCGTTGTTTAAAAGGTCATGAAATTTTTCACAAGAATTTATTAAATTATATTTCACACATAAAATGGCTTTCAAAGTCTCAACACTTAATTGTGACTTTTCTGATGTTCACACTTTATTTACCGTAGAAAAAACGCGTTCAGTCGCAGCATTAGTTCCTGGTAAGGACAGCGCGTATTCCACAATTTTTAGTGCATTATTGTATGGAACATGGTTTGTTTCAAAATGTTGAAATATTTCTAACCATTTGTTCTCTATTGTGATTTTTGCTGATGCCCAAGATTTAACCTTTACTTTATTGATATATTTTTTAAATAATGATACCTCATTAAAAATATCATTTTCAGAAATATTACTATATGGGAAATTTTGAGTAATATGATCGAATGATTTTTGCACGTCGTTCCAATTAAGTTCTTGTTTTAATGTAACCCAATGAAAATGTTCAATATAATTGTAATGTACCATCCACTCTTCTAAATAATCTATACAGTTACTATAGAACTTTTAACGTGATTCATGATATCTGCACGATTTATTGCACCTTGTTCTGCTAGCTATCTTATACTACGGATAGTTAACGGAAGAAAATTATTTTCTAACCGCTCTTGACACTGAAATTTTAAATTATTAACTTCATTTGCTATTTCGATTACCGAAATTTTGTCACCTTCAATAAGTTTTATAGCATTTTGAAAAAGAAATGCTTGATTGTGTACAAACTCTAGCCAAATTTTTGAAGATTCTTTTTCAAAAAAACTCTTTTAAAATTCTAGGACATTATCCTATGATAGAAAGTAAGATTTCAAAGGATCATATATTTTCAAAATTCTTTCGACAGCTAGCAAAAGAGCTAACCAGAGCGTTTTACTGTATCCAAGTATTTTCCGCAGTTTCACAAAATTCTTTAAGCATTTCAACGCGCACAGTGTATATATAGAAATAAGAATATATTTTAATAACAATATTTTCCACATCTACGGGTAACAAGTCAGCAGCTGTTTGAATGTCGTTATGTATTATGTGCGCTGTACAACCAACACCAATGTTTCGATTAAGGTTTTTGTTTAATTTATAAAAAATATTATTTGTACCTCTTCTCGCTTTTCCTCCAAAATTTGCGTTGGTGTTTTCTGCGCAATATGCAATCATTTTGTTTTAAATTGTTTTTTTCAAAATATTAATAATGGAACTGAAAATTATTTCAGAAGTTTCGCCGGGCAAAGAAACGAAATCTAAAATTCTAATTTTTATTCCAGTTTCTGAATCAAAAAATCTAATAATGGTTGGAAATAACTTTATATCCTTATGATTAGATGCGTCAGAATATATGGATATAAAATTTTTTTTTTTTTAGATTTTTGTTTAATTCTGAAATCAAATTTTTTGTTGAATTACTTTTTGACAACTTGTAATATACAGTCCATAGATCTGAAGGAATGATTGTGATTAATAGCATGAAAGGACATAAGTCCTTCTGCTAATGCTAATTTCCTTTTTTGGAGGAAGATGCAGTATTTCTGTGTCTCCAAGTTCTTTGAAATATCATTCTTCCCGCCGTGCGAAATAGAAAATTCACCATTACATTTCTCACATTTTACCATGTAATCGCTTTTGGGTTTTTTTAAATAAAAGGAAATTCACTTCTTAGATCATCTTTGAATTTGCATCCTCTTTTCGTACTCATTATGCTAAAAACCTAAAAAAAATAATTTAAATTTATATTATAAAGTATTATATACATATTGCTTAAAAACACAGTAAGTAGGTACATAATTACATGAACGTATTTTATTGTTAGTTTATAAATTAAATTAATTTGATTGTTATAAAGTAACTATATTTTAAAAATTATTTTAATTTTAATCCTATATTTCTTTTTAAATAATAACAATACTAACTTGTATTATTTTCCCTCTGAATTTGCCGTAACGTAAGTCGTGTCACTTTCAAGGCCGGCGCTAGACTTTTTTGTCGCCACTATAAAATATAAATAATATGAGTACTGTCTGTTAAGTTCAAGGAAATTTATGTATTTATGAAATAATTCAGGTTATTTATTTATTTATTTATCTGAATAGCTAATTTGTTGACATCACTTGTTTAACTAGCACTAGCATGCAGTACGATGTGTATCGTCTGAGAGTTACAAAATGTTTTCGTCGTTGCCAATGCCAAAAAATGCCATTGTTCATTAAGCCCAAACAATGGTGGTCGAATTCTAACAACTGATCAATAATGCGGACTTTGATAAGCAGTTCTCGATAAGCAGTTCTCAACAATTGTGTTATTATTAAAGTTTAACATTATAAAATTAACAAAAATAATATAAAACTCATATCCTGGCGAAATAGCCACATGGTCGCTGAAAACTGTATACCCTTCCCGTTCTCCCTCCGTTCCCTAACTTGTCGTGCATTCTTTCAAAAAATCGGGACTTTTTTAAAACGCGGCGGGGCGCGGGACAAATTGTTAAAAATCGGGACTGTCCCGCGAAAATCGGGACGTTTGGTCACCTTATACTAGCAGGCTCTTTGCGAACAGCACCTCAATCTATTGTCATTGTAGTTATGAAAAGATAATGATTATGAAAAGGACCAGTTCCTCGAAACTGGTAGTAAGAAAGTGAGGGGTTACGACCAAAGATTGAATAAAAGAAAATATATTATAATTTCCCCGACTGATGTTATATAATACACAATACACTATAAACCGACGAGTATAAGGAATTGACATGTTATAAAATGAATACATCACGGAAAATCTTTCTCATAAAATATTTTTATATTCAACATCATTATATTTAATAAAAAAATATTTTATTATCTTCAAAAGGTTGTGAATATAAAACGTGATAAAAAGTCAATCAAATAAATTAAAATTCAAAATTTGCCGCATGATGTAAACAACACTTGCACCAAACGACAACTAATGCTACTGTTAAATGGAATTTACAGCATACAACTAGACTCTTAGAACGGTATCCATGTGAGCCTCGCGACGATGCACTTAAGCGCTAACTTTCGTCCAACATAGCTATTAAACTATTAACAAGAGGCACTTAACAGGCACAATTATTTTTTGCTTTACAAGTTGGTACAGGATACTGTAATTTACGAGCGCGAACAAAAATATTTCATGTGCCTCTACATGAAGCCAGTGCAACCTGCGGTTCTCATAGCCGATTTACAAAACTCCCGTTACAAAATTGAATTTTTAAGAAATTCAACATCATATTTTGTTTTAAAAAAATCTGAAAGCAATAATTAACATATAAAAGTATGAAAAATCAAATAAGAACGTTAATAAAGGCATTATTTATGCAGATTATCGATTTACTCCTGAAAATAAGATTGTTTATGAAATCATTTTATATGTAAATTAAGGATTTTAATTAATAATAAATTTATTGTAAAAAAACAGTATAAACTGCGTATGACCACGTGGAGGACAATAAACTAATTTACTCTCCGGAAGCAAGCAAGGGACCATCCCATCATTTCCGATCAAGGACCCTAAGGCAGAGGCGGATTCAAAAAAATTTCAGCAAAAGTTCCTAGATAAGATAAAAAGTTAACTGCGAGTTATAATACATATATAATGCCAATATGTTTGTAATTTAACGCAAATATGTTTGTAAATTTACATGTACAAGTTATTATCGAACTATAGATTATTCTGAGTATAGTGTTTAAAAATCATAAGAGTTGAAAAAACACCAAATTCACGATTTATTGTTACAATAAACACGCCCCTAGACAAAGCCTAGAGAACCTGTATAAGAAATCCGCCTCTACCCGAAGGAAAAACGGAGAAAAACCCGGGCCAGGATGGGGCTACAGAATTAATGTACACAACCGTGCCAAAGTTGAGTACACATAAAACTAAATTAATATGAGCCATACGGCAACACAATCATGCAAGAAAATAGTTTTTGAAATTGTTATAAGTTATTTAAAAAGTGCTACAGCAATGGCGTGATAAAGTACAAGACGAATTTAACTTTTATTAAAATCAATAAATTCTTTTACAGTGTAGAAGCACTGGTGCAGGAGGTAGTTTTTAACCGCGGATTTGAAGATATTCAATTTCATAATGTCTTTTATATTCTTGGGCAGGGAATTATATAGAACGATTCCCGAATGATAAGGTCCTTTTTGGCAAAGAGTGGTTGACACTAGGCCGATGAATATTATTCCTATTGCGAGTATTGTGTTCGTGAACGAGACAGTTTCGTATAAAACAAGGGTGGCACTTCAGTAATTCGGTCTTAACAAACACGACGGTTTCATAAATATAAATGCAGGGAAGTGTTAAGATATTTAATTCCTTGAATAAAGGTTTACAAGAGTTTCGGGGGTGAGATTTACAAATTATCCGAACTATCCTCTTCTGAATTCTGAAAGTTTGAATACTCTGACCGGAATTACCCCAGAAGGTAATGCCGTAACGTAAATGGGAGTAAACGTTTGCAAAATATACGCAACGGGAAATACGTGGACTAACTGCGTTAACTAAGATTCGGAATGCGTAACACAATTTGCTTAATTGGGAATTAAGATTGTCAATGTGACAATTCCATTTGAGGTTGTCTTGAATATGGAGACCTAAGAATTTTGTATTTGTAACAGTTTTTAATTGTGTTCCGTTTAAAGAAAGAGAAACCTGGGGTAAAGATTTTGTGATACTATTGTGAAATGACATAGACACTGTTTTGTCAGTGTTTACAATGAGACGATTTGCATGGAACCAAGTCGAAAGGTTAGACAAAACTTTTTGAGCATTGGCGTGTTTACATAGTAAATTAGTGTCATCAGCAAAAAGAACCATTTTGCAATCTGATGTGGATGATGACATGTCGTTCACATACAATAAAAAGAGTATAGGGCCGAGAATTGATCCTTGGGGTACTCCGCAAGTAAGTGGCTTTGTTTCTGAAAGACAACGCTCAAGTATTTTATTTTTAGTATAGGATATTTCTACTTGTTGATATCTATCTTTTAAATAAGAAGTTAGCCATTGATGTGGAAGTCCACGAATGCCTAAAGAATGCAATTTGGTAAGGAGAATTCCGTGATCGATGACATCGAATGCTTTGGATAAGTCAAGAAAAACACCCTGAGGATTTTCTCCACTGTCTAGAGATGTGGTAACATCGTTTAAGAAGGAAAATATGGCGCTTGTAGTGGAAAAGGATTTCCTAAGACCGTGTTGATCGTCAGAGAGAATGTTATTTTTTGATGAAAAATCTAGAAGTCGCTATAGAATAATTTTTCTAGGATTTTTGAGAATGTGGGTAGTAGAGATATTGGTCGGTAATTTCCAATATTAAGTTTGTTTCCTTTCTTGTGTAAAGG
>NNCF01127332.1:1044897-1072870 GCA_002313205.1 Laupala kohalensis
CCACATATAACGATAGATTTAGTAGATTTATGTGCGATGATATGTTTTAAAACAATTTCGAAGTTCCGAAAAAATATGTCAAGATCTGACTGAGGTCTATAAATACACAAAACAACAATACCGGTGTCGGTCAGATTAACTGCAGAAAATTCGAACACACTATCTACGCAGAAGTTCTCGTAGCCTGTCAGTGGAGAAGATAAAATATCATTACGAACGTAGATACACGTACCTCCGTGGGGATTTTTGCCTTTAAAATTTTGCCGACAGTAAGAACTTGCTAAATAATAATTAGAAATAGCAGTATCGTTGATGTTGTTAGTTGAAAGCCAATGCTCTGTGAGGCATAGCAAATCGAATCGATTTTCGTGTACCAGAATTTCAATGTCTGTCAATTTGTTTGAAAGGGATTGGACATTATGATGAAATATAATTATTTTATTTTCGCAAAGAGTTTGTGACTCACGAGAAATGGAATCGACGTTAGATTGTGGAGAGGAATTTGAAATTGGTACAGCTTCTAGTTCCGGATCAAGCCCGCACACTGCACCTGAACGCGATTGTCACCTTCGAGTACCACATCGTACTCCTGAGCGCAAGTTGTAACTGTGTATGGGGGTGGCAGGAGGAATAGATGAGGACGTGCGAGATGAGGAAGCAGTAGGTGAAAGAACGGGGAAAGGAGAAGAAATGGGTGTCGAGATAGGAAGAGGAGATGGTGATGAGGTAGGAGGAGGAGATGAGGTAGGTGCAGGAGGAGGTGTAGGTGTGGGTAATGGGGCAGGTGGATGATGTGAAGTCAGATGTGAAGCTAGAAGAGAACCGAAGTGCTGTTTCCCAGACGGTCTCAGGTGTAAACCGTGCTGGGTAAAGTCCTTGGCAGTCAGGTGTGGTTTCAAATCAAAAAATGTGATTTTGTAATGCAATTAAAGATTTAACGTTTGTAATATGGTATTGGACATATGTACTGTTATTATTTGAGTAATTTCAACAATATTCAACATTCGAAATTTAGATATCTTTATGGTCAGGCGTGAACATAAATACAATTATTTTTACCAGCGTGCCTTAAAAAATGAGAAACCACATCTTTGTCAACCAATAAGTTTTCTTCTCTTCTTTCTGCACTACTAGAACATACTATGTTAGAAAATTTTTGTCTTTCAAAAATCAGTTATCAATAGGTCGAATACTCAGAGTTTTGTGTACGATATTAATTTTCATTTCCAGAAAGTTTCGTCATTCTTTCGCTGATCACAATTCCAACCAATCGGAAGTTATGCTTAGGCTGGTAGTACACGGTCATATTTCTATGTCAATATATTTATGATCAAAGACATATGATTAAAAAATATGACCGTGTAATGTACAAGCTGTAATCAAAGTTCAACTATGATATAGGTTATTGTTGAGAGAACCTTTGATCACACATTTCATCGTATCTTTGATCGTAGATATTACATAGAAATATGATTGTAATACCGGGCTTAGGTCAACTGCCTCGCGACCGCCAGGGTCAATTGTTCCGCTGTCGCGAATGAGCGCGCGAGATCTATAAATAACTCAATACTTCCAGTACCTGCCCCACTCTACGCTTAAGATTGAACATGCAGTTTCGTACAGACTGAAGCTCAAACAGAACGTCTCTAAAAAGGACCGGGTCCCAGGGTAGAGTACTGGCTCTCCAGTCATCTACATTCACCCGGGTCGTACCTGTAACCCTAAAGGCCCGTTTACACGGGGCAAGTTGCCTGGCAGATAACATGCCCGGCAAGTTGCGAGGCAGTTACCCGCCTCAAAAGACGGAAACTGCCTCAAAAAAATGAGGCAAGCTGCCTGTAATTTCACCAGACAGGTTACTTGCCTCGCCCCACCTCTCAAAGCAGCATGTGAGGTTAGGTGCATAATTGTCAGTGTGAGTGTAGTTACTAATTTGTATTAATTTTTTAATGTCCATTTTTTATGTTTCTAATGTTTTGATCAACCAATGAACTACAGAGCTCATGTTCAGAATGTAAATTCGTGTTGATGGTTTTTCATTGTATAGTAACATCTTGAGTAGAATTTTAATGCAATTTTAATGTGTCTAAAATATTCGAAAAAATCATTTAATTTAATTGCGACGACGGGTCATTAGTATTGCATCCACTCCCTAGTCCATGATTTATTCTTTTGTCACTCATCCAGAAGCAGTTTACATGGTTTGTGAGATGGTTCACGAAATAAAAGTCGAACCATACACCCCATTTCATTCGCACATATGACCAACGAGCACACTCGTCGTAATTTCCAGGCAAGCTGCTAAGCAGGTTACTTGCTCCTTGTAAACAGATTTCGTATGCAGGTAACCTACCTCGCAGCTTGCGGGACAGATTACCTGCCAGGCAGCTTGCCCTTGTAAACGGAAACCCCTCTGCGCGTCCCTGCTCACATAGAAAATTGAAATGTTTACATCTGTGGTAATAAATCAGTATCGTTCAAGAAATGACACGTTCTCAAGAAATGACGAATTCACGTAAAAAGCTAACTCATAGAAACGATATATAAACCAAACTCAATAAGCAAAAAGTTTAACGTAGAAGATAATTCATGCAATCTATACTTGAAAGTGTAATTATGAAGTGTAGGAGTGTACCATGTAATGTGATGATAAATATTTTGCAACCGATTGATTTCAGAAATATGTCATCTTGTTTAATAATTATAATATTTTATTATTATTTATTATGTGCGATTGGGCCCTGTAGGTTCACGCAAAGCTTTATGATTCATTTTTCTGACTTTCCAGACAACTCTCATTTTTCTTCATTAATTCTCTTTCTTTCTTCTATCCATTTTGTTCCTGGTTTCTTCATAACGTCGTTCTCCGACTGCACTTCCCATCTGTCAATTTTTCCTTTGTACGTGTTTCTATCTAAAACTTCCGGGGAATTTATCTGAGCTCTCTCTAGATCTTTTTTGACTTGTTGGATCCAGGGTATAGTTTTCAGTCGTTCTATATATGTTAAGATTTCGTGAGTGAGTCGGTTTGCTGGAAGTCTGTGGATGTGTCCATAAAATTTTAATCTTCTTTTCCGGATATCTGCCGTGAGGTTGGATAATTTTTCTCTTAGTTTTCTGAATTGTAGCCTGTAGCCATCTTCTGTTCTTTCTGGGTCGAGAATTCTTCTCATAATGTTTCGTTCTTCTCATAATGTTTCGTTCTTCTTTCAGGATGTTTTCCATATCACCTTTTCTGTGGAGTGTGACGGTTTCGCTGGCATACAGGGTTTCACGTTTGATCACTGTGTTGTAGTGTTTAACTTTTGCATGTGTGGACAGGCATCTTTTGTTGTAAATGTTGTGAGTTCTTCCGTAGGCTCGCATGATTTTTTGTAAGCGAATTTTCTGTGCTGTTTTCTCTCCCCCAGTAGGTTCAAGAATCTCACCTAGGTGCTTGAAGTGTGGAACTTTGTCGATTTGTCCATATTTTGTGGTTAAGGTTTGAATGAACCACAGGTTGCTATGATGAGACGTTTATTTCAAAGGGGTTCACGAAGTGTTAAGAAAAGTAAGCATTTGTCCATAATTGTCGATGAAACTCCAGACGTTTCACATCATGAGTAGTTAACTCTTGTAATAAGATATGTCACTGAGGAACTGGAAATCGAGGAACGATTTCTTGGGTTTTTCAAAACAAATTTGACTGATGGTGAAACGTTATACAAGTTGCTTCTCTCTATTTTCGAAAAATTTGGTATCAGTCCTCGAAATATGATTGCTCAATGTTACGACGGAGCAGGTAATATGAGCGGTATTTACAAAGGAGTGGTAGCGAGAGAATGAAAGAAAGCAATCCCCATATAATGTGTGTACATTGATACATGTGGAGTCAGCGTGGCTCAGTGGGTAGAGCGCTGAGCTGCTGGCTGGATGGCTGGGGTTCACCTCAACATCCAGACTGACTCCCAGGTCTACTCAGCCTGCTGTAAAATGAGTACCTGGGTCTATCCTGGGGTCAAACCTGTCAGAGCGAGATACTGACCACATCTCTTCCTTCTAGTACCGAGGTCAAATAATTGCGGAGCTCTACTCTCCGCGAACCCCATAGACCTTCGGGGCCTGTTGCGGAATACTTTGACATTGATACATGCATTCTCTAAATCTTGCAGTTACAGATGCTTCTAAGAGCATTGTTTCTGTACGCAATGTTTTCAGTACAATACAACAATTGTACTGTTTCATTGAAGCTTCTCCCAAACGACATGCAGTGTTTACAAATGTGAAGAATTTAGCTAGTACTGCCAGTGCGGAAGGTAATGATTTGTCTCTCAAAACATTGAACGACACAAAATTTGGCAGCAGGTACAGCATCTAGTAGACATAGTACTTACTTTGGAAAAAATTGAAGTTACGGTCCCAAAAATTGGTGGCAAAGCTCACAGTTTGGTAATGTGTATCAGTAAGTTTGAGTTCGTTCTCGCATTAAATGTCATGAAACGTGTTTTTGAAAAGACGAACATTCTTTCAAAATACATTCAAAATCATGATGTTTCAGTACATAAAGTAGTTGATATTGTCAATAGAACAATAAGGTCTTTAGCTGATTATAGAAATGAATGTGAATTCAAGAAACTTTAGTCTGAAGCTCTTACCTTTTATGAAACTGACAGTTTCGAGTGGTCTACTGTTCTACGCAAGCGGAAAGTTACGCAGAAAATTGGCGGAGATGTTCACCCTAATTATGATTCACCTCAAGACTTTTATTAAGAACATTTTACTACCCTCTACTAGACACCCTCTCTGAGAACATCAAGTCGCGTTTTGAAAAAAGATCATCTTATTTTACTGTGTCATATAGAAACATTACTGACTGCTTCAATGAAAAACAATAAGGTTTATCAAAGAAGCTTGTTCAGCTGTGTGTGAAGCATTTGGTATTGACAGTGAAACTTTATCTGCAGAAATTGATGTGTTCCCTCGAACACATTGTAAGAAACAAATTGTAAACTTATTTCAAAGTTAGTGCTACAATTTATGTCTGAAATCATTCACAATCAGCATGTATTTCCAAACCTTTTCCAGCTTTTGAGATTATTTCTAACTGTCCCTGTATCCACTGCATCGGCAGAACGATCTTCCAGTGTCTTGAAAATTATTTGAGGAATACAATGCTTCAAGAACGTCTATCGCACTTGTCAATGTTGGCCGTTGAAAAAATGGACCTCAACTTGGATGACTGTGTGGAAGAGAACACCAGGCGAAAACAAAGACACTTAACCTAGTTTTAAAACTGGAAGTAAATAAATGACATTAAGAAGCTTATTTTCTACATTTAGCTTCTGTATCTAACACAATATTTATTTTTCCTTATGTATTGCGTAATGTAACAGGTTACGAAACGCCCTTGAGTAAACTCACGTATTAAACCGGCTAATTATCACTTTTGGTTTTTATTTTAAACAAGGAATTCCTTTGAAAGTTACGATTTTTAGTACTACTCAAAATGTGACCACTATTGTTAACGCAGATAAATTGGTAAACGGGTAACTAGTACCTCAATGCAAATTCCCGTGAAGTATAAAAAACTTATCGTATTAAATCTAAATTTGAAAATTTTGTTGTTTGTATTTTTCATTTTTTGATTTATGTAATCATGTTTACATCATAAGAGACATTACATGACTATCGTCTCGTAAATCCTGTGTTCTCTTTCTGCCATCTGATGTTTTTGAGTGTACTCAATAGTCCCGTGTAGGTACTCCACTACATTTTCCTTGCTTCTTTAATCACATATATCTCATCTATGAAATTGTATCATCCACGATTATTTATTGCAAATGCATTGTATTTAGTTTACTTAAGCGATAATTTATCAGTGCTATTCTATTGCGAACGCTGGGCCATTAGTTCTCACAGTCTCGAGATGAGACTCCAGGTTTTCATTGGTTGACACTCCAACTTTAAAGTTGGAGAAGTTTAAAGAATTCTGTAGTAATTCAGAATCTGCAATACAAAATTATACAATGTACATTATTCAAGAAACTATCGCCATGATTTTTGCATCTTAAAGTCTTTGGATTTACATCTATGTTCCAATGTCTTCAAAGATGCTGTACGTACGGTAGAATGAAAAATATTGTTGTGGATCTCTTCTGCTTCCTTGTGACCTGCACTAAATTTTTTTGCGTATCTTTTAAACTCTTTTCTAATATGTGTCAATTATTATTATTATTATTATTATTATTATGACTTTTTGCACTTCTCAGCCAGCTGGCTGGGAAACATTCACCTATCCCTGTTGTCAGTGGAATTAGGCTCTGAGTGGGGGGAAGGACGGAGACAATCTCAAGTCCTCGGCCCTATTCATTGAGGGTTTTTCTGATAGAGTGGCAGGTATCCAGGATGACTGACTTTTGGATTAGGGATATGGAATCAGGAATTTTTAGGAGTTTCATGTTTCTTAGCGTGTTATTTGGTACTAGTCCAGTCGTTATCACAATGGACATGATCTGTACTTTTTTTACTTTCCACAGCCTCTTGATTTCAAATGAGAGTTCACCCTATTTTGCAATCTTGGTTTGATACGCTGTCTGTAGATTGTGAGATAGTGCGATAGAAATGTCAATAAGAAAAACTTCTTCTTTTTGCTTGAAGTGAAGGGTGATATCCGGTCTATTAGCAGCAACTGTGAGGTCTGTTCTAATTTCACGGTCCCAGTAGATTTTCACATTAGCATTCTCAAGAACTGGTGGGGGGTCGTATTGGTAATATGGGATGTTAATATGATCTTTTATTCCAAGGTTGGGGAGAAGCGCTTTGAAGACGATTCTTCCAACATTGTTATGACGCTTGAGATATTCCGAGTTTATTATTATTATTATTATTATTATTATTATGCAGTTGGAGCTATCGCACTTCAGAGTTTACTACAGCTAATATTACTATATAATAAAACCGTTCAATTTTTGAAATAAATTGAGGAGGGCGCTGGTAATACTTTCCTCAATATTTTTCTTAACAATATGTTAACAACATTTTCGATTGTTGTGCAAAATTGTACGAAATTCGAAGACTCAGATAGCACACTGTTTAATTTTCGAATCCGTGTTGGGGGAGAGGGGACTGGCGACATTTTCGTCATTATTTGTTATAAACAATAGTTTAACATTTTTAATTGTTGTACAAAATTGTACAAATTTTAAGAATACGATAGAAGTGTACAATTTTTGAATTCGTGTTGGGAGGGGGCGAAGTATTTCTCCAGCACCCCGTTTTCGGTCGTTAATAACTAATGACCGCGACTTGTACAAAATTCAAGTTTGCTTGTAAAACATTGTTCAAAACCTGTACAAAATTAGTTGTTGGTTTTTTCGATTGGCGGTAGGGGGTGGGGGGCTGGGGTCATGGACATGTTTTCGAGACTTCGCCGGGCTTGACGGATCGAAGAGGGACCATTTTCAAAAATCAGTTCACACTAGGATTCGAACCCACCTTGTTTGTGGTGACAGAACAATAATAGCAGTGCTTTAGTGTTCTCAGCCAATTACACTTTTGCTGGAGGAGGTAAAATGTCTGTTGAAAAATTGGAACAAATAAATAGCTACTCAAGTTTGCGTGTTTTTGTCGGTTTGACAATGAATGACATTCTTTTTTTCTTGAATTACTTTATTTTTTGTTAAACAGTCTATTGCAATTTAATCGTGCGTGGTCAATGTTGTGATGCTAATTTAGAATCATCTTCAGGATCCCTGTATTCTTATTTTGTATTTTTTCTAATTACACTACATTATTGTAGATAAATTTATTTTTTATACAAACATTAAAAAGGAAAAAAGAAAACCCTAGATGTTGTGAAGGTTTAGCCTTTCAGACTCATAATGCATTTTACACTAACATAAAACTAAAATGTATTCCTCTCCGCGAGTTTCATTAGAAATCTCTTCTTTGTTCCTGCTCTATCATTTGACAATCAAATATAAAAGTTTCTTCTATTTGTTAAACGAAATTACGTGTCATTGGCGCCTTCGTCGTATGTCCGAGAGGAAAATTTCAGCGATCTAAATTTCTAATTTTACAGCCAGTAAAAAGTAGAACGCCATTAAAATATTATGCATAAGTAACATAAATATTACAATGAAAAAACATATTTCGTATAATATCCCATATTTGTTGAACACTTTCTGAAAATATGAAATTCTCTGTTGAATTGACGGCAAAATGTTACGTTAATTGGAGAAGATTTCTAGATTTAAAATAACAAGTCCTTAGAATATGACACTGAATCAGGAATACGGGGAACTACAAGTTACAATAACTTAACATGTAAAACTAAATACGACCTTGTTAACTTCCTCGCTCGATTTAAATTTACTATAAATATTATACTGAATGTCTGACTAATACGTTTATCTTCACAAATGTAACATCCATGTTGCTTCGTAAAAAGTTATATACCCGCAAAGAATGTTTCTAAATGACAATGTTCGTTCCCTGCTCTGGAAATCAATAAATAATACTGAATATCGATACTAACATTATAAATGAGGAGTGAGTTAAGTATGTAGAATATATAAAGTATTTCAATTGTAAAAAAATTCGTCAACGAGGTTTTCATATTATTGATCTCTGATTATTTTTTTAGGTTGCACGATTACTACCAAATTGTTATATCGTGGATAAATATGTCACTAGAAGATGTAATTTATTTGTTCCTTAAGTAGTTTTATATTATTTATAACTCGAGAATTAAACTTTTGTGTTATTAGTTCATATTTGAGACAAACGTTTTCTATATTTATTTAATTCCTTTTCACATATATGAAAAACTTAAGAGAATCGCAAATTATGTGAAATTACTTTCGACAATACACATCATTTGTAGGCAATGAGATTTGATTTCTTTACTTCACTGTATAAATATAAGAAATTATAGGAATATTTATAAGTAATTTGTGATTCGAATTATACCAATTCCATACGATATCTTGCAATTATATTCAAATTCTGTTAAAAACTATATTTTATCACAGTATTACGCAAACGTTTTTTACAGAAACTCTAATATCGTTTACATTGCCTATGAAGACCTTGCGAGACAACGAATCTCGAGATGTCGTTTAAATATAGAGAATGGTAAAGTTTATTGAAGTCAAGAATATACAGAATATTTTTGTTATAGAAGTCCAAAATGTGTATAATAAAAAAATACAAAATATTTCTTTAATAGCGGTGAAATTAAACATTTTATCTCGTTACGATTTACCCGCCGCTCGATGTCTTCCAAATATAGGCGCCGTTTCAAATAGACCTACGATTGGTCGAACGAAACTTCCCCTCTCGAAGTGAAAGCAAGAGGAGAGATCCGTTGCAAACCTAACAGATCCAAAACTGGTCAGAGCGTGGGACTTAGAAAAAAATGGGCCCTTTTATGTTAACAGTAGTGTACAACACATTCTCTCGTGAAAAAAGAAGACAATTTGTAGCCCTGTGAAAATACGCGAATATTGGATTCGGCGCCGTCCTTTTTTTTAACGTGAAGTCGGAACAAAACCCAGATTATATGACTGTCTCACAATGCGTCATCTCTGAACACAAACTTTATTAAATCGACCTATTTCTTTCAATTTACCTACTCATATTCTTTCGATGTAAAATTAATATTTTTATGATTTTACCTGTTGGGGTGGGGGCACGTGCCTCCTGTGCCCTTCACCCTTGTATCCACCACTGATGTAACCAGATTACGTGAAATGGGCCTTTCAATGGAGGAAGAATAGGAAGGGGAGCCGAAGACCCATCTCCGCTGTGAAAATTTGTCCATTGTTCCTCTAACAACCTCCAGACGGCATGTGACTAAAAGAACGGCCCTTGATGGGTCGCTTGAGTAGTCATTTATTTTTTTAGTTTCATTGACTTTTCGACCCGAAACCCGTCAAAAGTAAAGTAATTAATATTTTTTTTCTAGAAATTACGTAATAAAGTAATTTTTAACCAAAAAAGGTAAAAAAAAACGAGAGGCACGGTTTAGGGATATTTAGGTTCTTAAAAAAGCATTTTGTTTTGATTTTTGAATTTTTTGTCAAAGAAAGAATTTGATTTAAAAAATAAAGGCACATTTGGATTTCTCGGAAATTTTTCAATGAGTTTAATGTACTTGGAATTCTTTTTAAATTGAAAAAAAAAAAAAGGATTTGCGTTAGGAAGGTGACAAAGGAAATATTTTGAATTTTCAGTGGAAAAGTGATAAAAAGGTACATGGCTGTGAAAAATCACAGATTGCATCTTAATTGGCTTGCAAAATTGAGTGAGAACTTACTTTCATAGAATCTGATAAAATTATTTTGAAAAAGTTTTCAGACCAAAGCAAGAACCATGTGAATTTTCCAGTTGTATAAGAACTCTCCTCTCTTTTTCTACCCCTTTATTTTTAAACAAAGCAATAAAAACTTTTCCTCTGTCATTTTCTTAAAATTTTAATACTATTCTCATTGCTGGTACTGTTACAAATGTATCTCATCCAAACTCACATATTCCTTTGGTTTACCTTGGGTACTTAGATTGAAATGGTCACATTGTTCCTTACTTCCTGGGAGTAAAGTAGCTCTCCATTCTCCTCATTGTAATATGCAATTTCTAACAGCTTTTATGAAAAATTATTTATTATGACAATAAAATTCAAATAGGTAAAAAAGAAAAGGTAAGATAACATTTCATGATATAAGCTCAAATGTATGACAATGTTTTAGTCTCGTTATTGCAATAGGGCAAGCAGGGAGAGGAACAGGTTTCTACAGCTTCTTCCTTTCTACTGCTATAGCTTGTTTTCAAAGATCCTTTTTGATAGGAAAATTAAAAAACATCTACATTAAATAATCTCTCTCTATGCTAATTTCTTGTGTAAACCCTATTCAACTTTTCTTCATCATATTTCCCAAAATTCCAGAACTTTTTCAACATGTCAATCAAACTTTTCTACCAGTTCAAACTAAATATTTTTTTAAACCTTTGTGACAGCAAGCAGTCAGACTCCTAAATGCTCATATACACCTGCCACTTTTACTCTCGCTTCAAACAATTTGTACTGAAACAAAACATAAAGATATCTCTGCACAAGAAACAGGAATATATCTTATATGACATGTAATCAGTATGATTATGGCCTATGATAAAATCGCTTCAGTAGTATTGGGAATATTTATCTGAATATGAAACTAGATTAATAAGTACAAAGATTTTGGATATCATAGTCTTGTTGAAAGTAGAAATAAAAACAAAATTAACGTATCTCATTGAGCAAGTCTGCCAGTTTTGAATTTATTTTCAACATTCGCTCATTCTTCTAGGTAACCTGAAGTATGCTATTTAAATCAATTTAACTTTGTTGATAATTTATAGTATATACAATTAAACATTAAAAATTTTACAAAATAAATGGGATTGAAAATATCACAGAAAAAGTATGACAATCTTTACTTGACAATAATGTTTCTATAAATATAATTTCACACTTTTTGGTCTAAATAACAATTAGACTTCAAAAATAGATTTCAAACAAACTAGATTCAAACTTACCAACATACACTCAGATCCAGTAATATTGCAACCCAGATTAAAAGTAGCCTGTTTTGCAACAATAATTCTCTCTCCTTAATTCCCTCTTTCTTAATAGCTTTTGAAGTGGAAGAATCATATCAAGAGTATGTTCAACTTGTTTAATGAAATCTAATAAATAATAAGTTAATTTAAAAATTAATCATTGTAGTTTTGATCTGAGTTTTAATACAAAATATTCAATGCTCCATGCCAGAGGACATGCAAAAATGAACACTGTTTGGAAATGAATACATAGAGGGTAGCTGTTTGTAACATCTCGAAACATCCCTGGAAAGAAAAGGATAAGAAGCAGTCAGAACATGAATATTGTAAGTAGTAGAAAAAGTTTAAAACTGACACAATTTGAGTAACTATAATCTTTTTTATGTATAGACTGCACACACTTTCTCATATTCTAAGCAAGGGTGGGATTTTGAAGGAGGCATAGGGAGACATTTGCCATGACCATATTTGACACCATTCATGTTCAATTCTGTTTTGAAAATAGTTCGTACCTATTGTACAATTAACAAGAAAGTTGAAATGATAAATTAAAATTATTTTATTAAACTGAATTAATTTGGAGTGATATTAAACAAAGATCAAGTAATATAAATGACTATAAATGTTGTTCATGAGCTCTTAAACTTGTATGCAGTGCAGTAACTTTTTCTGTCTGGGATCTATGCAAAAAAATTTCTTGGCCCCAAGTTCATTTATGAGAGAATTTCTATTTTAATACAAATACTAAGAATTGTGGACTCTTATTATTTGGACAAATAAAGTAACCTGTTTTGCTACTCGCAATGCAAAATTTTCTATTCTTTTACAATGCCTGCATTCAGTGTCATTCTTAAGTCGGTTTTCAACCCCAACCGAGCTCAGCTGAACAGTTTTTAACAAGTAGATTTGAATACTAAGGTCAACTCTTCATATTTGTTGAAGAGATCATTCACTTTCTTAGATAACTCAGAATGCTCATGGGCTCATTGCTCATGGGCTGCAATTGTGGCACAACTTAAAAAATACGATTTTTGGACTAAGTACAGGTCTCAAAGTTAAAAAATATGTTCTTTCCACCATCAATGCTGGCACATCTCATAATTTGTTTTTGAGTAGTGCCACTATTCAGCCTGTAAGTGATATGTTGCCTTCAATAAATGTTTTTGAGAAAGAGCTGAGAAAAAAGTACTGATATCGTAGCTTCCAACCTGTCTGTTAATAAGGAAATCTGTGTCCAGAATTACATAAGAAACAGGTTTTTTGAAATATTTTTCCATCTGTCAACCTCTCATCTTCTTGAAGTTTGTCAAAAGTTTTCTTAACTTTCTAGTTTCTTTTGTCTTGAAAATTGTCACTGAATCACCATGCATTTGCAAGATTGGTTGCAGAACATTTCATTTCATACAGATACGATTAAATGCAATGACGAATAACTTTATTTAGTATTTTGAGGCTCGTTAGTAAAATCAAGAATGCTTAAGGGCCTAAAATGCTTTCAGACCCTTGAGATCCTTTCAACCCCTGGATTCCCCTTGGGATGTGAAATCTGTAAGGGTGTATGCATACTTTATAAAATTTTTGCAATTATGAGTGAAAGTGAAATACATATTATCTGAACATATATGTTATATGTTGGCAAATAATTATTACAGATGTATATGCATATGAAGGATCTACTCTTTAATGTTATGCACTACCACAAATTGTTTTAGTATCTCCTCTGTTTTCCAAGTCTTCACTATTTTAAATACATAATAGTAACTACTGTATTTAAATACATAATTCTTACCTTGTGCACATTAAGAGTACAAAAATGAATTAATATTGTAATATATGTATTATGTAGATATAATTTTGAATTAAGAGTCAGTTTTCAGCTCCTATCTGTTTTACTTTTCTCATAATTTTGGTTTTAGTTTTCCAAAACTGTTCTCCCTGACATAAATGTACTATCATGACTCTTGTACCAGTTATGGTCCAGAAGCAGAAAGAGTATTCTATATCTATACCAAACTTTCAAATTAAATAGCACTTGTCCAGATGTAATCCAAATTATTTACACTTTCTGTCCATAAAATTTTAAGACAAAATGTTGAGCTGCTTTTAAGTAATTTCAGAAATGTATTTTGATATTCATATAAAGTACCTTTCAGATTAAAGTGATACAAACTCTAGAGCACATGCATTGAAAAAAGCATTTACTACTTTAAATTTCAATCAGGAGGATAGAGGGAACTCTAAAAATCCTCTTTTTTTTTTTTTTTTTTTGTATCAAAGGAACCACAAATTGGATATTTCCATCTAAATTTTAAGATCAAAAAAAGTTTCACAATTACAGTACTATACTATCTGTATATGAGAAAGTAAATATTGATGTCATATCTTAATATTTAGAATTGTCAAGTTCATTTTCTCACCTACAAGAGGGCCCAGTAATACTATAAATATTCCTTTAGCCACCATATGTAAACCAAAAGCTGCTGGCAGTTTCTCCAAATCGCAGTGTTCTACGATGGTAAGAGTGAAATTGATAAGGGTTGCACCTCTGAAGAATCCATTGATTACTAATGTTATCATCAGTGCCATGTATTCAGTCTGCTCTGCCAGAACTGAAAATTATTAACATTTATCATTCTTCAATGAAGTGTAAACCATCATTAAATAATAATTACAAGTAACTTAAGACGTGATCAAAGTATTTAACAGAACAGGTCTAGAAACAATGAAGAACATATTCCAAATGTACAACACTGCTAGAGTATTCCCCTAAATTTGGTTGGTGGTCTGAACGCTCCTTTCAAAATGGGAAACATTAAGAAAAAAAAGCTAGAATAACAGAATAAAAGAAATAAATACAAAAATAGGGACAAGCTTAATTTTTGTTGTATATCTTAGATATCCCAAATCAATACGTATGTGTGAGGATAACTCAGGATGCATGCAAAATTGGGACAACCCACAGAACTTTTTCATGTCCCAAGCACTAAAAGTAAACAAATCGAGAGTTTTATATTAGATGAAGATTTTTAATTAGATAAAGACGAAAATGGTTTAAATACGCTTCCTCAAACAATTCGTTTTTTTTAAGAATTTTTGCGCTATTATAAGTACCTAATTTGAGTTTTAATGAAACCATGTCATTGAAATCAGTACTCCGCGGCATGGCGGATACCCGTTTCGGCCGACCTGTAGTTGGTCGATACTATTACCACTCTACCCTCTCTTTCCACTATTTCCACCTTGTCCGTATGTTCCGCTGTCTGTTAAATTAGCGATGACCCAGTGAGAAGCTCAACAATTAGCTCACCTAATGCGACCCGCCGATCTACTGCCGTACGACTTACTTTTCGCTTTTATCCTACCCCCTTCATATGTGAACGTTGGAGATAGATGGCTGAAATTCGTACCATCGTGAGACCTCAAAATATATAGCGGAATTAAAAGTTTTTCCCCTCCATCTTCCAGAATTACACGCGAGTTAATTTTCGGAAAATTGTCACCATAAAACATCAAAAGCTAGTTGCAGTAACACTGGAAAGCTGAAATGTTGCATAGCTGGAGTTCTTAGAACAGTAAAAGGAGAGGGTAGAAAGATACATTGTCTACCCCTAAGTTAAGGGGAGATAATTTAGTACGGAAATTCGTTATAAAGATACAAAATACATACGGATAGTGAAATTTGGAATATACTACGATACAAAAAAGATATGAAATCTCACGAAAAACATTACAGTAGACAAATATGGCCAACTTTTACAATCGAGAGGTAGAGAAAAGTCTTAAAACTAAATAATGGTAGTAGCCAGTCATGTTCCTGAACAATATAACTCATTATATTAGGTACTTGATAATGTTATCTCATTCCATATTTTGTAATGTCATTTCGTCTTGAAACTAGGCAGCTTTGAATTCTGCTAGGCGCACACATCCAACTTCGAGTTGTACAACTGTTGGCCGACTAGTCGGAGAAGGAAATTAGTAACATTACTTTGAATGCGAATGCGCACACCCCGCCGAATGTTCTTTAAAATTTAATTTTGGATACACGAAAATTGTTCATTAAATATGATTGTAAACTAAAAAAACGTGGAGTCGTGACTGGACAGATTTGCTGGCGACTGGTACCCGATCCAACTGGATCCAACCACCAGCGATCGATCTTTGATACACAGAAAGAAACCAAGGTGCGTACACATCCAAATGCAATTGTTCAATCGGCAAAGCTTAGTCTTCAAGAAAGGTTGAATTTTAGGTTGTACTTTGTGTGGTCGTGGTGGTGGTGGTAAGTGATTATTTTCTTTACAAGTATATGCTAAGAGCGCGGGAAAAGATAATGTAGAAAGTTTTATAGGTAAAATAGAGCCCTCCCCCTCTCTTGAAATGTGTGCTCGATATAAGCTTAAAACAGAACGTGGGAAGAAGTGTAAACTTCCATTTTACGTTTAAAAAATGTCCGATTTTGACCGCACATTCCAGGTTTTAAACAAAACTTTCAAAAATAAACACAATTTTTTAATAACTACACCTTTGTCAATTGTGCATCACTTTTTCTAAAATTTTAACTGATGACAATTCCAGGTTCTAGGAGAATTGTAGCCAGAAATTTTGAACAAATAGTAACATTTGTTGTTTTGACCTTGAAATGTCATTTGATGAACAAAGTAAGGAATTTAATGACTTGCAACAATAAATTAGATCCTGAACATTCAATATCTTAAGGATATAAAAGTATATGGATTAATTTTAGTTTATAATTTTTATTATCTCACATTCACTGCAGACTTAACTGCGCTTAGATTTAATTTTCGCATTAAACAGACTCGATGTAATTTAATGTGAAATGATGATAAAATTGTTGTAAAAATAGCTCTACCTTAGTTTTTAACGGAAGTGAACTGAAATACAAGTTTTTAAACGATTCTGAGATGATCGATCTTTTTGGCCAATTATGAAAATAATGACCATATATATTGCGTGTGAATACGCAAACATATATTTGGAAAAATAACAAAAACGACAATTTTCTTTTAATTTGGGGGAGCGGATATTGATCCACCATATCACCCCGTCCCCAGGAGCGCACATGTGCGCACTCGCTTCCAACTGTTGAACTGCCTCCCAAGCGTCCAACAGTTGGACTATCGTCCATCAGTCGGCCAATAGTTGTACAACTCCAATTTGTACGTGTGCGCCTAGCCTAAGAGTTATACCGATAGAAAGCATCCAAGTTCCTAAGATGACTAAGCTTCTTTCAGGAATTTTTTGGTGGGACTATCATTGTCTAAACTATAACACAATTGAAATTAATTACACTTACGAGGAAATGTTAACAAATAAACACAATCAAGAAATTTTCTCCCCAGAACTAAAATGCAATAATGATTGTTCATAGTTTGTTTTATTACACACTCATTTGTAACTTACCTGACCTGGAAAGTCCAAGAAAAATTGAAGCAATAGAAAACAATATTCGTCGACTAATGTTGACTCTATCACATATAGGTGGTAGTACTACTCGAGCAAGTACATCAGCAATTGCGGTCATTGATAAATAGAAAGCAATTTCTGACGTAGAATATCCAAGCTCGTTTAAGAAGAAAGGGACAATCATTTTGAAGTTCAACTCTGCAACATAGAATATTGAAAGACCGAAAAGAATATTCAAATATATCGGGTCTTTCAGCAAATCGAGGTCGAAAAAATCAACAACTCTCCGCCAACAACTACTGTTCGATTTGCTGTCCGCACAGTTTTGCACTGAGTCGGTATTTTTATTTATATCATCTTTCAGATTTTTGTTTGTATTTTGCCTGGTGTCTTCGTCGTCGCTATCCAAGTGCTGAAATCATAACAAATACGATTGTAATTTGATGAGTAATGTACGTTTTCAATGGTGTAAAGAATGGATGGCAAGGCTTGCATTGGGCAAATGGCCAAAGAAACAAGCCATCGGGCCAAGGCGTCAAAAGTGCAGGATAAAATTCCCCGACTTATGATACTTAGTTTTTCAAATCAGGAACTACCTTATATTATTTGTGACTATATATGAAGTAAGAAATTTGTCTCCATTTTTTTGTAAAAATTAAAAGTTGCTCTATCTTCAGATCTTTTTGGGGGATCTACGTTTGCTTTTTGCCAGGAGTGCCAAAAACACTTGCCACACTACTGCTGATTTTTAATTTAAACTTACCGCATGTATATGGAAGGTACTTCCTGTGAAGTCCATGCTTGATATGTTCGAGATGACTGATTCCTTACGGCGTCTCGCCGACATACTGCTGGTTGATGTAATACGAGGCAGTTGGCTTCTTTTTTCTGTAGGTGGTTTTAGGCCACTTTCAGACGGAGTAATTTCAATTTTAGGCTTCACAGCTAGTAAACTTTGTTGAGCCTCCACGTCATCCGGGCAGCCATCATTTTCTTTTGACTCTGTATTTTTCTGAAAAAATAATTATTTCTGAAATTTGAATGAATCTTTAATAAAAGATAGATGGTTAATATACTAGCAGAGAATGTTACCACTTCTGTCGAACTATCTTTCTGGGTTTCACATTTTTGGTGCCACTTGACTGGTTGAAGAAGTGACGCCCCCACAACGCCATTGAGAGCTACTCCTCCCAGAATAAGGACTGCTCCTCGAAAATCATAGTATGTCAATAACAACTGCACCGCCTGCGGCATAACCATAAAGCCAATTGCCGTACCAACCATAGACATGCCAATAGCCTGGCCACGGTATTTAGAAAAGTAACTGTTCAATGCTACGAATGTAGAGGACCACGCCAGTCCCACACCAACACCTACGAAAGTTATTTCTAAAGTAAGCATTTTAACGAATATTAAATGGATTGAAAATAATTTTTTGGATGCACTTAAAGGTAAATAAAATAACTTGCACACAAGCACAGATTGCGAATCACTAGAAACGTTGAAACTATGTCGCTTTATCAATCACAGCATAAGTGATCCAAAGTTCACGCCTATTTGAAGCCTGAACGCTGTATTTAGGAATTGATACTTACATTGCGAAACAAAATAAGTTTTTTAATTTACTACAGCATATTTCACTGTCATGAAAATGCCAGGCTTCAGTCTTTCTAAGAAAACGCATCATAGCTCAAATGTTCACTCGTTCAAAATATCACGAACTAACTAGGTTATCATTCGGAGCGAACAACTACATAAATTTAGCTGTAGCTACTAACAATAAAAGAAAAACAGAGAAACCCCGTTTGGTTATTTTAGTGGCAGAGTGCATTATCAAATAACTACTGTAGATTCTCTGTTATTCTGTCTAACTAGGCTGTGATCCGGGTAATTCAGATGCTAAGAGAGATAACCCTTAAAAATCTAACGTAGAGGGAACCTTGTTTTCTATATGAAACTTAAGTAACAAAATGGTTATAAATGGTTATAATACGAAAGGATGATGAAAGCTTTAGATGATGTTAAAATTATACGTTAGTTAATGAAGACTTGCGATGATGTGTAAATTAAGAAATACATTAAAAAATTATTTTCCAACCCTCAAAATTTGGAAAGCTAATTTTTATGAATAACAAATGTAGCATTTTTATCTAATACTGTCAATAACTAATTAACGTGAAACACACGCAATTATTGAGAGTTTACAACATTTTTCAACGCGGTTTTAAGTTGTAAACACAGTTATATAAATGGTGAGTCATTAAACAACGAAGAAGTGTCGCAGATGGTTCGTTGGCACAAGCTCTCTCGACCATCACAACGAATCCTATCAGGTGTACATATTTAATTTTGTATTAGCAAGTGCAATATTTAACCCAGAGGACATGGTATTGCATTCAACGGTAATCTACTTTTTGCAAATAAGGTTATCCACAAGGTACCGCATTTAAAACTTATCTTCAGCTAAAGAGCAAAACTAAATAAAAAATACTTTTGATAATAAATCTGATCCTTAGCGAGGGATGAATAGATGAGGTTTGACTGCCCTCAAATTCAACCCATACTTTGGTCTTGAAGTTAACACCCCGCTAGACCCATTTTGAGGACGGAATTTATGATCATAATAATAATTATGTGGATAATGATTGCGAAGATCGCCAAAGTTTATTTCAATTGCTTTATACATAATGTATAAGTACTCTCGAGAATCAACAGTTTTCAATTCTTCCGGAAATCGGAATAATTGGCTTTTGTTTGCCGTATTTCAACTTAAAATATACCATAAAGGAAAAAATATACTATTTACTTACCGCCAAAGATGCTATACGTTGCTAGAATATGAGACATACTAGTAGCCGGAGCCGTCAGTATGAGACCAAACGCACAAAGTACCGATCCACACAACGCAACTTTTCGATAGGAGAATACTTTGATGAGAGGTCCCACGAACAATCCTTTACGAACAGAAGAAAGTCTTAGCAAAAGATAGGAAGAAAACAAATAGCAAAATAATTTGCTTTCCATTACCTGAAAAATTTATCACAGAATCCATTGTGCTAACGATAATTGACGCTCCTGTAGTTGCAACATCTAAGGACTGTAAAAGATCCCCAAATAAGAGGCCAAAAGATGGTTCCAATGACCTTGAAGCAAGCTGCGAAAATGGAAATTCGTAATACTATTCCGTATGTATCATTCATGAATTAAATAAGCATTGGCAGCCAAAGAGCGATATTTGAATACTTACATTAACAATACTGACACCAAGGACCACTACCCATCCCCAACCACCGTCAGGTGCGACTCGCTTGAACTTAGTTTCCTTCATTTTCACTACCTGTTATCTGCAAAAAGGAATAGAAAACAGATAACTTGTCAGGACTGAAAAGGGTGTAAACAAATAGTAATATCATTTCATGAATTAATGCTCGTGTATCAGTTATTCAAAAGAATGAATTTAATGATAGCGTAAATTGAAAGAACAGATTAATGCTGTGCAACCGTTGGGGTACACCTCTGGTTCTCGACACTTCGGGTTTGAAAACCACACAAAGTCTTCAGAGTACTTTTTTGCACTAGTTTTATTTTTGATACAATATTCAGCGCCTTCTGAATCAGAAAACAGGTTTTCTAAGCAGTTTATGGAGGAAATGATCAACAGAAAGGTTGTTTAATCAGCATGTTCGGTCATTCGTCTGAGTGACCGTAATAAAATGTGTTACCGCTAATAAGAGAGTTTAGATTATAATATTTCGACAGAATATCAAAATGTTCAAATATCTTCTTTTACCTTCACTTTTAAAATGTTCTTTTATGAATTGTAGGTTTTGTTGTTGCATTTTTGTGGTTAATAAGGTATGAGAGGGTGTCTAATAATAGAGAGCATTTTTCCATATATTTTCAGAGGTCGACGCCCTGTCTGCCACTGGTCCATCTATCTCGATGGATGCGCTCTAGTAGTTGACACCCTCTCACACCTTATTAACCAACAACAAAAACTACTCATAAACGTAGAATATTACCAGTAAAAATATTAAATTTATCTCGAGGTAGTTTTTTCTTTGTTAAGAGCCTTTGTTTAGTAGTCGACAGGAGGTTATCTACCACTGGCTCCGTGAGTGTGAGCTACAAAAACTCTTGTTTTAATTTTTTCTTGCCAACGAAGATGGGACGGACAAGATATGTACGTCAGTAAGAACATGAAAAGATGATGAATGCTTTAGATAATGTGAAAATTATACGTTAGTTAATGAAGACTTACTATGATGTGTAAATTAAGAAATACATTAAAAAATTATTTTCCAACCCTCAAAATTTGGTAAGCTAATTTTTATGAATTACAAATGTGTAACATGTTTATCTAATACTGCCAATAACTAATTAACGTGAAACACACACAATTATTGAGAGTTTATAACATTTTTTTTCATTGCGGTTTTAAGTTTAAATACAGTTCTAAATACCTACGTCGACTACTAACTCATTCATTTTGCCAATGAACCTACTTGTACCACTTACTACTGAAGCAAAAATAGTCTTCCAGAAAATGTATTTTTTTTAGTTACAAGTCGACAATTTAATTTAAAAGAAACTAACGTGATTAACAACCGGGTACGGTGAAGGGGGAAAATTGAAACTCCACTTTCCGATTTCAACAAATCTAAAAAATATAAGCAAATAATTAAGATTTTAGCTTAAGATGACTAGTACTACAGCACTTACTCTATCAATTACTTTCAAAATTATATTTATATTACGCACCGGAAGTTAACAGATTTTGTAAAAATCGAAATCTCCAAAGAAATTGGCGTATTGGCGCATTGCAGGAGACTTTATCTTCCAAGTTTGTCGGCGATGTATGGTATGGTGTGGTGTGAATTGTTGTTTGTGTATGAGCACGTGAACTTGTGTGTATGCATGTTTTCTGATTTTATGCGAAGGCAAGTTATCCAGGCAGTATGTATGTTTGTAGAGGTCAATTTTGTATACTTGATAACTCGTTAATAAATCCATGGATCGAGCAAAACTTTTGAAGTTCAATTTCTTTCTCATTGAATAAAGATGTCTTTCTATCTATCTTATGATGTCATTTACTTCTGGTGTGGTATTTCCATATCTTAAATATTACGATAAGATGTACATTAAGTTTAATCAGTTAAAATATGGAATGTTTTACTAAAAAGCGGTGAAAATATTCCACACCAATTTTTTAGAAACATAATGAAATAGATATAGAGATCTCCAACAGTAGATTAAATTAAGAAAATTCTGTAGAATTTGATAAGTTCAACAATTATATTGCAAGCTTATACCCAATATATCAATAAGATAATTTTAATAATTTACTCTGGGATAATCCTTCTAGTCTTTACTGAAGAGGTTTCTTTTTCGAGAATGTGACGATAACTAAATGTAATGCACACTGAAATCTTTTTCATTTTAGTTGTAACATTTTCGATATACCAAGTTACGAGATAAATCGAAAAGTAAGTTGTTAATGTTTTTACCAAGACCTGAAGAGTGAGTTGAAAGGATGTATTTCTCATCAAAAATGTAATCAGAAAAAAGTTGGGGACCTCCCACTTATGTTTTCAAATTCCAAACCGTGCCTGGATTAAATGTACCTCCTGAAGATAAAAAGAATTACAGTAAAACCTCGTTAAACCAGACACTAACAGGGAGCGGAAGAGGTCCGGATAATCCAGATGATATGGGAAATAAACGTAAAAAATTTAGTGCAGAGTGACCAATTACCATGTTTTCTGCAATAAAATTAAGCTACAAAAATATTTACAAAATAGAGTAATGATGAAAAAAGCACGAGTGGTGATTCAGTATACAATGAGAATGTGCAACGCAGACGGTATGCTCAACAACCTTCACTTGAAACCCTGTAGGGTACCCTTAATTTTTTTTGTATTGCCAATTGGAATATTCAATCCAAAGAACAGTAAACTGAATTAGATAATTAATGTAACACATATTTTCGCTGTAAATGTCGTACACAAACTACCGCTAGTTAAACTTTCTTAAATTGTCGAGTGTAGAGCAAACTTGTAAATAAAAACATACCTTGACTACAATAATACTGATCTGAATAAATCGGAGATCTGGATAGACGTGGTTCTACACTGATAGAAACCAGGAATGGGTCCAATAAATTGAATATTTGCTTGTTTCATTCATTTAACACACACATTAGATTCACTGAACGTGTGCTCCAGCTGTTGATCGGCAAGCTGTCCTTGACAACGGCCAATACACTGTGACGCAAGGCCAAGAGATGCTTCCACAGTGATTCTTCCCTGCTTACACGCCGCATTCATAAAGATCTACATAGCGATCTTTGGACGCAATCACTCGTTTCACTCACAGATGTGATACAGTTTGCGCGCTGCGATCAAATCGAACATCATAGGGTTATTTCTTACGAGTAACTCTAATCACTTGGAGCAAGTACGGAAATAAATGTACATCAGAATCATCATTATTAATCAAATATTTGATAGATTTAGTAAAGGTTGACCCAGGAAGGCCCTCGCTAAGGTAGCCCTTCCCGTGAATATTCAGAAAAACGAACTGAAAATGGCATAGTCTTATATCTACGAGACAAAAAGAGAAGTCAAAAGTGTTATTGACTAATTTTTGATTTATTTTTCAATTTCATACATACCAATTAAATATAATTATTGTTATAGATTGTTTCTCGCATTGCCATTTGAAAGGAAAGAATTCCTTCTGAATTAAAATACTAGATATCAAAATATTTTAAGTTAGAAATCAAGTATTTTATTAGATGGGGTGACCCGTAGCGTAGCATAGTGCATAGCGCACTCACCTTCTAGCTTCAAACACCGGTTGATATAAGTAGAATTTTCAGTGTTGAATTCTATTTCTTTACCTCTAATATTTTATTTATTAAAAAACCAAGAATTACATTTTTCATAAATCCTGAACCATGACTCTAAACAATGATTTACCTTACTTCTGAGTCATTACACGGTAAAATGTTTTCATTTATATAGCTCTTTGCCACGGACCCTTGAGGATCTCGTGCCCATCCCCACCACGGGGGCGTGGGTGCTATTTACTTTCTCCGTTCTTCTTTGTCCTGTCACAGCCATAAAGTGTCTTTTTTCGCATTTCTAATTGTACCGATGTTTTTTTGTGAATTCTTGAAGCATTTCGTACTTCTCGGTGTCCAGCACTTCTCCGTTTCTTATCACCCTCACTCCATCCCTAATCAATTCTATAATAAACTTTTTCCTATCTGGGTTGCGTATTGTATAATCCTATGGCTCTCGGCCTTCTTTCCCTTTTTCTGCAAACACAATTCTCTTCGTCACTTTTCCCTATTTTCTTGATGTAACTCGCGAAGTTGCCATGCTCTGTTAAGAATTAGAGTACTACACTACTTGGTTTAAACCATTTTCTACTCGTCCTTGCATATGAGACTGATCCTATGAAAGTCTGTATCATTCGTCCTTTTGTATTTCCGTCCCACCGAATTTGCCTCGCTTTTCATCATCTGTGTGTTACTGTTTTTCGCGCTCCTTCGTCCCCGGTTTAAATTTCTTCATAATCTATCTTTATTTTGCCTGTTCGCCGCAGCCAATAGCGAAGTCTCACCTTGTGCATCGATTACCTCTGTTCCTTTTTTTCAGTATTAAGTTCTTTGGTAGACGGGAGGGAGTTATAAAACGAAGCATCATTTCAGTTCTGCCATGCTTCGATAGCTGGCAATTTATCTCTCCCTTTCCGATAACTCTGCTCCTAATACATGTGAGCACATTTACTCCCGGAAATAGATCAGGGCAAGCATGCTAACGACCCTGTCGGTTCGGAAAGGTCTCATAATTCAGGTGATTGTTTGCAATTTCTGAAAATAGTTATCGAAATCAGCAGCGTTGTGCTCCAGCACCTGCATAGTATACAAAAAAAATTTACCAACAAAGTTTTGGGAAATGTATCTACAATATTGTAAATAATCATTGTTTCTCTAATACGCGATGAAAATGAATAAATCAAGAACAAATTAGCATTTTACTCTTCTGATCTTTTCCAACATGTTTCGGAAGCACAAGGGACAAAAGAACGGTGACTAAAAGATTTCATTGCTGCTCAGGCAGAAGTTGATTTCATATTAACAGTCAATATTTTATTGCAATATGCTTTTCCGTTTTCAAGAAATCTACGTAATTTTCCGATGAACAAAAATCATTAGAAATGGGACGCCTACCGCGTTAACAACTTGCCACATCCCTATGAAATAGACGTAATATCATTTTACAGCATTTTCATGTATTTTGCGTTGTTACACTGCACAATGTGGTTGTAGGAAATATGCGGGTTTTTTTCGCACCACGACCAACTCCTTTGCGACTAATTTCTCACCTCAAGCAAAATGACTAGTCTTTCGTCCCTCAGAGATACCATTAGAGAGTATTAACCAACGTGGTAGAAGTCAACAAACCAACACACCGTCCAATTTGTAACATGCAATAGGGACCGACCCATAAGAATGTCGCTAGGGATATCTGATTTTGAAAAGAGCTTGTGAATGCGCTGTACTGATATTCCAAACAGCAAAAATGTCCTTAGCTAACCCTTAATCTGCGAACACTTGGTCTTAGCTGACCCAATCCAGATGTCACGGAGTGGTGCCCGTGTGATGAACGTGAGTTAATCAGGAGCCTAATTGTGAGGATCAAGAAAACTGTGAAAAAACACTCACGTTAACATTTAAATTTGTACATGAGTAAAAATTTTCGAAAAAAATTTAACTTCTATATGACAAAGTTTCACCTCTAGGTCTAAAAGAATTTCTTTGTGACTAGCAGTGTATAAATATGAAAATCATTTTAAGGCTTTTTAATAATAATTACTGTATATGCTTATAAAAAATGTTTATTATAAAGGTCCTTTATACAAACATTCGATTGTTAAATGTATTTAGTACCAGTGAATATACATTATGTTCAAGTGAAAATTTTAGCGAATTCAAACGAGAGAAGGGAATAGTCATTGTGTGCGAATACAGCGCGTTGCTTCAGCGTACAGTTGGACCTCATTATCTGCGCACAGACCGGCTACTATCCAAACCACAAACTTTTTTCCGTGTTAATTTCATGTCAATCAAACTCTCATCGGTCAACGCAGGATAAAATAAGCTAAATTTCATACATCTAGCTTTCATGTGAATCACTTGATAAAGAAATTATTATAAACCACTATTAGCAGGTTGACGACAATGTAGTGGGGCATATTGAAGCTATTAGCTATAATACCCGGCGGCGTCACTACAAGAAGGAAAAAAACTGGAGTGTGCCCCTCTCAACTTTCCCATTATAATTCATGAACAAAAAACTCATGGCACAAAACACCCCACATAACGCTAAAAATACCTTATCAAATTAAGCGACACCCTCCACTACAATTTTACCTCCTAGCTGAAACTAAATCTAAATCCCTTAACACGATTTCTCAATTCGTTGCATTATATGCAACATTTTCCCCTGGTCTTGACAAAATTAAACCTCTTCTCAAAGACGTGTATCAAATCATAGTCTCCAACACCTCCACAAAATCCCTCTTCAACAAACACACACACTTCTATAAACAACCCCCTAACATCCAAAGGTTATTAAGTAATAAAAAAGTAATACAGCCACGCATCTCGGACTTTCTCACCCAGCACCAAACGCTGTGAAAAGTTTTTCTGTAGGAAAAACAACTACTACTCGCAACATCAGGATGAACAATCACAGACCTTCTTGTGATAAATCCATTTTTTCTCTACTTGTCCCCTCCACACTAAATTGCATAATAAAAAAATTAATGACTGTTTTGAAGTAATTATTTTAGAAACACGCTCCAAACATTTCCAATCCATGATTTAAAAACGCGTGTATTAGGTTTCATCTGGTCCCTAGGAGCTTCTACCCATATCGGTTTAAATAAAAACAGTAAATTATTGTAAATCCTTCAAAATTCAAATTCAAATTTTCCTCCACTTTTTTTTCTTTTCATCTAACGGTCGGTCAACGTAAACCGAAGAGAGAAGAATATGTTTATTTCCTATGTGACTGTTTCGTCAACTTTTTTGTGTTTTATTTCCTATTTTCGTTAACTTTAAAACTTTTAAAATAGGGTGGTATTTTACATGGTAACACATTTCAACGTGTACTACAACAAAAGCAACAACAAATTTATACACTAAAGCACCTGTGCAAACAACTGCAATAAAAAATTACAAGCGAAAAGTATGGTACTGAATACGCTTGCAATATTATGTTATTGTTTCGGTACACATAATTCCACCCAGCTGGGAATAACGCTTGCCCTAAGCGAGGCTACCTGCTCCGAAGCACCTGTAAGCGATGCTACGCTTGGCACCCCCCAAAATGCGGGCTGCAGTAGCTGGCCTTTGTTAGGCGAAACACCTTTCACCAGAAAGCGCACATTTCCTGCACCCTTCATTTAACAAAATCTGCAAGTATGAGCATTAAGCTTCAGTAGTTGGCCATAAGATAGTGCCAGAAAACGGACGTCCTTTCACTTTCAGCACCCTACCTGATCTGTTTTCAGCCTCGCATCCGCCCTCATTCGGCTACTACTCGTCCATGCAAACGGACATACATTTTTCGCCAACAGCCACCCGATTTCAAAGTCGGTCTTTTCATTTCTAAGTCTGATTACTTAGTTATTTTTATTTAATTTTCGATTCGTTTTATTATAGAGCGAGTAACATCAAGTATTGTTAAACTACATTTAAGAGCACATTCACAAGTTGCCGCACGCGACCGAGATTTGCTCCCATTCTGCATTTCTATTCGTGTGCGCATATGCTTCTCACCACTGTACTTCAATTCGCGCCCGCCAATTTAGCGTGTGCATCAGTGTATTCCCATGCGAGTGCGTGTCCCGGCACTTCAAGACACCGAGCTACAGACCGAAGACAACGCCAGCT
>NNCF01127332.1:1072957-1112773 GCA_002313205.1 Laupala kohalensis
CAAGAATTGCTCCTCAATAACTGGTTACATGTGTTCCCTTTGTTCTCAGTTAGCTCAATGGTTTTCTAAATGGTCTCATCAGGGTAATCTAGAGCAGAATACTTTTCTTTCTTATTACGAAACAAATCCCCACTGATTATATCAAATTCAGAAGGAATTTTAATATAAAACATTACGGAGTGGCATGATCTTGAACACTTAATTAAATGCACCCGTAATAAAGAACCTGTCATTCTAATAATAAGTCATTTGGTTCTTGGATATTTCTTTCAATGTATCAAACAGTATTTGTATGTAATAATGAAATACGTAATGTTGTGTTGATCAAACGGCACTATTAATATAAGGATTTTCATTCTAATCATAAGTCTTGTTGACTCTTGAATATTTATTTCATTTTATTAAGCAGCAATTTTATATAATACTAAAATACCCAAGTAGTCTGTGAATTGATGGATTGGTGTACCAATTGTGTAATCATCTAGAAAGATTACTGATTTAGTGATACTTAGATTCGTATTTCACCATTCTACTCAATCCAATTTTTGATTGCTCAATTGTTTCTTGTTTATGTATCTTTAGTTTAATAATTCAAGAGTTAATTCAATGTTTATTTCATTTATCCCATACAATGTTGTGACGAAATTCGATTCATTAAACTTATGAGGGTTATTTTTGGTCTTTTCCTTATTTTACGTCCCTCAAATTGCTTCCTTGGAAGCTGGTCCTCCGTCTTCATAAATCTGTTGTGTTCCGTGGCATCCGCCAGAGGATTTCCCTATCATTTCGTACGTCGCCCCGGAACAGTTATGTTTCAATGCGACTGAGCGCGAGTCGACGTCTTCGTACGGGCGATTAGTGAAATATCTCTATTTGATTAGCATCGGCTGTGTCTACCCATGTATACATACGTACAGTATAAACTGTGAACGTACAATAGTAGCGTTGGATTTTAGGCTGTCAACCAGTGTCACCAATAGTTGCGTCATCAGATGCTCACAGCTATTACCGGTCTAAAACATTCCACATCTTTCAGTGAAGTAATTTTTGTGGACAGGAGTCAAAGATCATAATCTGCAGGAGGGCACCCAGCGGAATTACCGCACACCGGTTCTACAGCGATAAAACTTACTACTTTCTTACGTTAGAACGGAGATGTTTTTGGTTTAGCACTTATTACCGATTCGTCCACTATTATTGGCGTTCAGATTAGGGACATACTCGTGAGCCGGTCCTAAAACAACCCACCAGAGGTGTCAGCAATCCAAGAAGTAATTTTATTCCTCCTCCTCTCTTCTAAAAACCTAGAGCATCTAATCTCTGGTAATGACACGAGCGTCGTCCAACTGTATCACATCTGGGCCGTTTTCCTCCAACAAGTTATCGCGCTGCGAGGCGCGTTGTGCGCTCGTCTGTTGCGCTGCATTCCCCCGCACCGCGTCGTGTTCAGAAGTGTTTTCCTAGCCAGCGTTCTTCAGTTGCGTAGAGGCGTAGTGCCGAGCGATCTCAGTCGTGTCGCTTTCTGGATATTGTCGGCGTCTGTCGGGTCATGGATGAGCAAAAGAAAAGGCAGGACCTAGCAATGTCAATATTTATTTTAACATTGTTTAATTGTTTAATTTATTTAATTTAAATCTGTCTATATTGAAAGATCAAGATACTTTTACTGGTTTTCAAAAACATGTTCAGTATCCTAATTTTTCAATCATAATAATACAAATTTAATACAAAACTTGACTGTGCATCATCTCGTGGGAACTACTGACAATACATCTCGTGGGAACCGCGCCGGTCGAATTTTCGCTTCCGAGGCATCACGCGGCTGCACTATTTCATTAAAATTCTTGTAAAATCTAAACTATTCGTCGAAATTTTACGGTTTAAAGAAATTTTTATCTTTCTTAAAATCACAAAACAGATAATCCATTAAATTTTATGATGATTGATTTTTTCTTTCTTAACTCTCCTTCCTTCTTAACTCTCTTAAATTAAAGTATTTTAACGCTTCTATTTTTAATAACATTTTTTCGATAATTTAGGTTAATTTTTGTAGATAGACATATGTTGTCGCGGACTTTTTTGTAGAACTCTTTGAGACGAACAATATTGCCGCTCATAGTTGTCACCTATCTCTAACCGTTTAGGCAGCGTAAGCAAATATATCTTTCTTTCCCCGCAAATACGCCGCGGACTGCGTTATTCAGTCGTTCGAATGCAGTCTGGCTACCCAGCTGGAGATTGCACGCCAGTGTTGGCGTTGTTGCGCTCTATAGGAAAACGGCAACATTGATCATGTAAAGATGAGTCAAATACATTTCGAGCTGGCGTTGTGCGCACCGCGCTGCGCGGTATTTTGAAGTGGAGGAAAACGGTCCTTACGTGTAGGTTCTTCATGAACTGTGTCCGTAGAAAACTTAATAATATGAGAAGTTTAGGACGTGCTCGTTCTACTTTTACAGTCGAGGTCACAGAGCAGGGTCGAAGTCGTATGATAACATGCTCGGTTGTCCTGCGTCAGAGTGAATATGGGAAGACCAACATAAGAAGACTAGGTACACGCTATACCATACATTTGGTTGAAAATTAAACTTTATATTTCAACCATTATGTTAAATCTGTAACTTCTTGTGGCATTTATTTCAGAATTAGAATTCAGCATTAATTTTGTTACGATTCATACACAAATTTTTGTACCATCCTTGTCTGTTTAAATCTAAGCAGGTACTTCTTTTATCCTCTTTTTTTCTTTTGAGACTATCTTTTCCATAAACAAACTAATTAGCATTTCTCATTCGAACTCATTTTTGGAAACCCAATTATACTTTACCTATAAGCTCAAGTAAAATTTACACCAGTGAAGCTGCATACTCTTCGGAAATATCGTACTGTTAACTCAGTCAGCTGAAAACTGAGAATGAAAGAAAATATATTGATTCTCAAGTTCTACCATATAGAAAATAGTAAATGTTTTTAAAAGTTTTCCTTCGTACAATTCATTCTGAACTATTCGTGCATTAATTTAGCCCCCAAGAAGCATCAAACGTCAATTCTGTATTGTTTATTTGTCTCGCTCTTAAGTTATGATAAGAAATTCCACTAAATTTTGTTCCCTTGACAGATCTTTCCCAACATGTAATATCTCATACAGTTATTTGTGTTTGATCGCACAAATGACAATTTCAGTACTGAGGATAAGTGTAGGTGGACAGACTCAAACAACCGCATAAAACAAATCAACAACCTGGGATATCATTTCGGTTAACACTATGTTACCAGGCTGCAATTATCACGCGTTCCTCAATTTCTTATCATGGTCTAATTTCCTAATTTTGAGGGATCCTCAGAACATTCAATTTTAATGCTCTTGCCCGATAATTTCAATGACTTGGTAACATATTTGAATCATTATATGTATAGATTTAATGTTTATTTTCTGTTCATTATATGTATAGATTTAATGTTTATTTTCTGTTCATTATATGTATAGATTTAATGTTTATTTTCTGTTCAATATTTGCCATAACTCATGGTGATTTAACAGACAAGGTTGGATTTCAATATAATCTTCTACTGCGATCATTTCAGTAAATACGTTAAGTTGTAACAATTGTATTGATAAACATTTAATATATTCAAGATTTAGATTCAAATATTTCAATTGTTGGTCGTCATGTACGGTCTCAGTTTTTTAATATCTAACTTTTAATAATTGTCAATCAATATATATTCCATCCCTATGGCCTAGGCCCATGGCATTAAAAAGAATTGAAGACATTAGTTTGATTTTGTATAACTGTTCTTTAAGAAGGTCAACTTGAACCAAGAAATGCACGTGCAATGAAAATTTTACTTTCTAATTTACAAAATCTATCGACATTAAAAAATAAATTTCTTTTATTCCATGGAAGAAAGTATCTTTGGGCAGTACAACAAATTTTTCATTCCTTCGGGGACTGTTTCAAGAATGATAATTTGTCAAATAATTAATTGAAACTGTGAATTTTATGAATGTTTGAACTATGTACAAGAAAAATGTTATAACAAAAAGATTTTCATATATTTTATAGCTCAAAATATTGGTGTAAATGACTAACAATTCAAAAGGATTTTATACTTTTCAATGGCAAGATACCTAATATTGAACGACGGCAGTTATTTGTAATCGTAACTACCTTTTTGAAAATGAAAAATATGATCTCAGTGTCCTCGGAGTCGCATGCTACGCTTCGTGTTTAAAAAAGAAGTTTCATTTCTTAAATTCTCTGAAGGATATGGAGGTCTTGTCAGTCAATCGGCAATCTAGGACTTCGATGTGATGCAACTTCTGTGGCTCGGACATAAATATATGCTGTTACATTTTAATGAGACCAGGTCCGCAACACCGATCATTTGAGAGCTAAAATGGATTGCGTCATTATTTGGGGTCGTGGAGTGTTGTCACGGAGATAACTTACTCATGCAGTGCCGATTCATTAACATTAACATAGAAAGACACTGGCTGTTTTACTTAATCTAAAATCAGATAACTTAATATTATATTGATACCAGGAAACTAGTAACACCTTAAATGAGGTACTGAATACTAACTGCGAGGGACGGAAAGTTTTATGCGTTCAAGGAGTAATCTTCTTGGATGACAACTGAAGAAATTGCTGTAGCGAAATATAAAACTAATTATTTACACGCACAAAGAAGAATTTTATCAGCTAATTAAGAAATCGGAGCAACTGCTATCACGATTTTGTGAACAGATAAGTATTTGATTGCATAACTAATCAGTATCTATAACGCAACTTACCACTCCATAGTAAAGAATTGTTAAGTGATGTTAAAATACTATGACGTTTTACGTATTTTTTAGTACTGTGGTGAATTAGTTGCCTGTATTGAAAACAATATTTATGTTAATGTTACGAAAATTATACAAAAACAGTTTTCAACTGCCACGTTAATGTAAGCATTTCACTAGCAAATGCTAATAAGGAAATTTTTTCCCTTATCGAGTAAATATATTGAACTGTACCTCATTGAACTGATGAATAATGTTAAATTAAATTGAAATAAAAATATCAGGACGAAAACTACTCTGAGGTTGTAGTTTTGTCTCAAACCTCACACTACTATTTACTTTTTATCTCAGACACGATAGTTTAATTTACGAAGTGATGTATCTCGAGAGCTAAATATCATTGATGTGGAGAGACAACATTAATCTAATCAGTTTGAAAGAAACTCTTTTACACTAAAATAAGCTTTTGTAATAATTTCCGACGTTATCATGATATCAAATGATGTACGAAACGAAAATGTTTAACTATCTTTGGCGATATTACATCACATTCTTTGCGCTTCAAATCAAAAGTAAATGTAAACAGTACTTCATGGAGAAATATTTTTTATAAATAATATCAAACGACTGAAGTTCAGAAAGGACTTCTAAAAAATAATAATATAATGCATGAGTAAAAGGAAGATTAAAAATCTAAATGGCTCAAAACGAAAGACTCGAAATCTTTCGAGGGATATTAAATATATCAATATTAGAATTGTTTCAGATGACAAAAAAGTGATGCCTTTCCTGGAATAAATTGTCACGTCTTTGAAGATTAATTGGAAATGAGAATGACAAAAGGCACAAAAACGTGTACAAGGTAGGTGCGTCTTGTCCATTGCGCGAACTGAGTAGTCTTAGGATTCGCACTTTTTAGGGCTGATATGGTATTTTTTAATTTAAACCAGTAAAGGAGCTATAAATCCCTTAAATGCTTTTAAATCTTCGTGCTAGAAAGAATTAAAATGGTGATACAAATTATTAAAGTTCAAGTTATCATTGTTGATCGGATTGTCATATTTCATTGCTTGCCTTATCAATGTTAAGATAATTTCTTTCATTATTTTGTTATTTTTATAACATTTATTGAGATACGTCCTTATCGCCTGCAACCGCTACAGTTCTCTGTAACAAATTTGGTTGGATAAATTATATTTTTTTAAAAACTAAAGGATTAAAGGTTTCAATTAATAATAAGTTTTGTAAACAGAAAAACTGAATTTTATTAAATAGCATGTGTAACGTCGAAATTCATGTAAAACATTTAAAAATCCTCACAAACACAACTGCTTATCAATATGGCAACCCACTGCAACAAGACTTCAAGTGTACTAAAATGAAACTGGATAAAACACCATCTGCTAGTTTAAAGAGAATGGTACTGAACTAATAATTATATCATATGAATTTGATAAAAATGTATTTAGTTTTTATTAAAATTATGGCACAGGAATGAGTTTTTTTGTAAAATACGCGGTTCTAACAAACAGGAAGTTACCTAATAGAAATATCAACGTGAAAACTTGTAAGTGGGTGTAAAAAGTACAGTTACAAAAGTTATCGGAAAACATAAGAAGAAATTATTTGGAAAATGCTTCATATGCTTCACTCCATGCAGCAATAAGTGTTGTCAGGAAAGCCGTGCCTCTGGACGTACAGCCATGAATATAATTTTTAAAAATTCTAACAATAAACCACTTTATGCACAATTTAATTTTTGTATCTTCATTTCCTTATCATTACATCATATTCATAGTAATATTACTATGTGAAAATTAATCGGTATAAATATACATTTTTATTATACTGTACCACGAATGGTTTACATCACGCGCACCGCGTCAATGGAAATTATATAGAGTAAGGGGATCGCGGGTTGAAGTTCCTCTGCCCTATAGAGTTGAAGTACATTGAGAAAAAAATTCAGAAAGTTAAGAATGAAGTTTGATGCTTCTTAGTAGAGTACTGGCAATTTGAATTATCACAGATTAACAACGTCAGAAAAAAGAAATAACCTATTCCTTTGCTCTATTTCTGTTTTGAACACGCTCTTATATTGAACTGTTGAGTAAGTTGTAATATTTTTGGTTGATATTGCTTCGGGAAAGTTGTTCCATGTGCTCTCTGACAAGCAAATAACGATTTTGACAGTTTTACGAATCTATCATTTTTGCGCGTCTTGAGTTTACAAAATGTATTCTAAACATTTTCCAACTTGGCAAATTATAGGCGACTGGTAATGTTATCTATTTCTGGTAAGATGTCAACGCACAGTTTTCAGAGTATCAGACTTTTTAAGTAAAATGAGAAATTTCTCGTTGTGGCGAGATAAGAGAAAGACACCGAGTGAAAATAATATATTGACATATTACTTTTCTTAGAGTTCACTATGACAAACGAGATCACTTTTTTGGAGCGGGAATAGATAAGGAAATTTAATTTAAACGCAAAACGAATGCGTCGCATTTTAATGAAAATAATGATACATGATCGAGATATCTTCATTGATTTTGAACTTCACCTTGCACATGTATTATCTATCTTTTGTCACAGATAAATGGAATGTAGCACGGCGATATTTATGAGTTTATCACGTACTTTCATTGACACTGATTAGGGAATATGAGGTGTCTTCTGTCGCACATGTAGAAACAAAATACAATAAATTTTACAATTAACAAATACTGTACGTTTGAAAAAGTTGACGCAAACGTAATTACAATGTGAATAATACGAATGAAAGTGTATCTCACCACTATTGATACTGATCCTGCCGTTCTGAGTTCCGAATGCGGGCATGGGCAGTCAGGAAAGGGTAGCGAATCTCTGGCCAATGGGCGACGCTTCTCCGGTGGTGTCCGCTCTGCGAGGAGGTTTCTCGAGTACACTGCGAGACCACGCCGGAGCCGCGGGGCCTCGAGTCAGCAGACCGCTCTCCAGATCCCCTCCTCTCCTCCTCATCACAACACTCCTACCCCTCCGTCTCTTGCGGCGTTGCCGTCACTGAGTAACCGGAACCTCGGAGAGAACCGCCACCCATCCACGACTCATTTCTTTCCTTCCAAGGCTTTATTTGTATTTTTTAATTAAACCATGAAATTTGATATTTTTGGTATTTTGTTGGTAAATTTGATTCTTCCCCTAAACTGATTGTCGAGTTTTATACACGTACGTATTTTAAGTAAACAACATTATTTCGTTTCTCCTATACAAATAATTGATTTCGTTATATTGCATTCATAATATATTCGCACCATCTTTTATGATGTAACCTCGCGAGCCAATTCCAAATTCTAAGTGTTATTAAAACAAACATATTATTGTCAAAACAGTTAAAAACTACGTATGACCACGCAGAGAACAGTGAGCAACTATGTGCCATCCAGAAGCAAGCACGAGACCATCCCATCAATTCCAGTTTGTATAGTCAGTAATTCAATCTATACCTCAAATCAACAAATCAAATTTACCAACAAAATACCAAAAATATCAAATTTCATGGTGTTTAATTAAAAAATACAAATAAAGCCCTAGTAATTATTCAGTCATTCTTTCTTTAAACCGTTCAGTTTTCAAAATATTTGTTGTTTGGTGTCGTATTAGTTCACGGATTTTAGATACAACAAACTATTTTAGATATAAAAAAAACTATATACAGAGCTCAACAGGAGAGTAAAAATACGAAGAAAAGCAGGAACCATCCAACTACTCGCATTAAATTTGTCAAATCCAGAACTTGTAAAATTAGTACAAACCCACCAAAAGTATATTTCCGGTACTCATCACCTGCGCGACTGTTTTTAGGTGTCCATAAAAAACTTTTTATTCCAAAAATTTTGTATTCTCAGTGAACTTTTTGCTATCCAGTTTTCTCCAACTGTTGTGCAATTCACTAAACTATCCCGTTCCTTTCTAGACCCACAACCAAGTATCCCCAATGGGAATCTCCTCAGTCTAGATCAGTGCCTCACATGCGATATCCTCTGGGGTCTGTGGGGTATCGCATGTGGTAGAGGGGTAAAGCTATCAAATGACTGAATCATTTTACTTTTTGCATAGCATCGCGAATTGGAAGCCCTGATGCCAGCGTGAACTTTCACCTTTTTGAGTAAGCCTCTCTCCCACGACGTTTCGTCACCCGTAGTTCTTCTATGTGCCCTTGAGGACTGGTGCTTCCCAATATCATATCATATCATATCATATCATATATCATTCCGACGACGCGTAGCGTGGACATCTGAGACCGCTCTGCGGTATTATGCCCTAGACATAGGTCATCAAAAGCATAGAAGTCTGACCATTTACCAACATTACCGGGGAAGGACGGACACCCCGAATGGACTTCAGTAATAACTGATCTTATGTTCCGACGATGTAAGATAAGACACATTTCTGACCAGACGCACCGCGTCACCTACCGTAGGAACATGCTTAAAAAAATTAACGGATTTATGTTAACGGAAGTTAATAGAAGTATTAGCAATATTGTTGTATTGCGAGTTTTGTCAGTGTAGTTGGTGAACCTGAAAAGAGCTTGGAACTATGGGTCTCGTCTTCTGAGAGTCCGTCTAAGTTACAGGCATTGAGAATGCAGATCGGTGTCAGCAAGGTCCCGTTTCCGTGTGTTGTGCTCGCCATTGCTGGTGGTAGAATATATCGCTATCAAAAGCGATAATGGTTTTAGGAATTAACTTAAAAGTTAAACAAAACTTTAACTCTATTAATTAACGATTAACGGATTAACGTTTTTTTGCCACGCTGTTTATGTGCGTAGCGGGTTGCGGGGTTTTTTTCTTTCGATTTTTGTATGTGTGGCACCAAATGAAGTACTGAACATTACCGTACTAATGAATATTTTTGAGCATATATTTGAGTTTAGAGGTTTCTATTAACATAAATTTACTAATAATGTTCCTTCACACCAGTAGCGGTGATGGGGAATCAAAAGTAGAGGGGCAAAAAAAATATTGACAATTTTCGTTAACATTACATTTTCTGCGTATTTCCACTAAGTATGATTTAAATAATGAAATAAATCAAAGGAAAGACAATTGATAATTATCACATCAATGATGGTGTGAATTTTTTATACTTCCCAGTTTTAGACAGTTAAAATACAACTTTTATTTTTCCTTAGAAAAGTGGGGTGGGGCGGTTGCCTCTACCCTAATCGCCGCCACTGCTTCCCACTAAGAAATTTGAAATTTTAATTTTTTCAACAAAGTTTAAAGAGGTGCCCTTTGAAGCAGTACGTTTGTTGAAAATTTACTTCGAAGGGGGCACAAGAACATTTTTTAAAAATTTCGGAACATCTACTAATGACAGGAAAGAGAGACAATTAGTTTATCTGTTTTTTTTTTCATATTTCACTCGTTTTATCGTTTAGGAAACTCAGATTACAGGTGAAGTAATATTTTTGGGGTAGTTTTACCTCGGTCGTATAAAAATATTTTATCTACCATTGATATCCTGATTTCACCTTACTTCATATCGAACGCTCAGGGAAGTGACATGTGTAGCAATCAAATGGTGTAGAGTCCGACCGGAAAGTTTATAAAGTGATAGAAGGAGCAGGTAAGCCAATGGACCGTAAGCCAATCATCAACAGAGAGTCCAAAAGGAAGAGTTTATCTGTTCGTTAAAGCAGTGTAGGAGATTAACATTTAGAGGAACGATTGAATTTGCTTTATCTAAATATGACCTTTTCCCGTCTTCACAGGCTCAATTACCATTAGAAGGAAAACAAGGGTACCGTTAATTGACAAGTTTGTCAAGAAATTTTTTCTTGTCCTACTGTATTACACTTATTGTCAGACATGTGTTACTCACACACGCTGGTAGACGTTTCTTACCACGACCGGAAACAGATGAGTCGAATTTGCAATTTTTACTGATCAGATGAATATTTATGATTAATTCTAGATTTATCCAACAGAATGCAATGGGAAAATGCGCAACAAAAATTAAAGTTGAGTCTTTATGTTATTCTAAACATGTTTCTATCTCAAGTTTTCAAGCTTAATATCACTGGAATCATTACGAAAATTTTTTGCAGGTTTGGATCGTTCCCACTAAGAGAATTTTATTTCTACTTCGAATTGTAGTCTGAATGACCATATGTAACTCATCTGAGTAGAAAATGAAACTCACGATTTCCCCGAATGTCTTGAAAATACTATTACTTATGAAATCTGCTTGATTTTACAAAGTTTCATTCCAAAATTTCCAAAATTTCTTGGTAAAGATTCCCTCTTTATTTCTTTGTGTACACGTGTTTTTAACACTTAATCTTAACATCTTGATACTGATCCCTTCGTATATTTTATATCATATAGTTTTAACAGAAGTTTATATCTCTTTCTCCAGTAAGTTGTATCGTACTATCGTCGGCAACCTGAAGTATTTCCTGATGCCTTCATGGGTTTAGGTGACTCCATACTTGTTCAAATCTCCGTACGTGAAGAAAGGCTTTGTAATATTTTTATTTCTTCTTCTCCCCTTTTTCTTTTTTCCTTCCAGCATGTATCCGATCTTTTTCATCCCATTCACCCCCAGTGGATCTATTTATTCTCTTTTTCCACCATTATTTTTTCGCCATTCTTTCCCTTTCTTAAGGATATACCTTCCTCAATACCGCATTTCTTGTTAGAATTTTCATCCTCTCTATCATCTGACTATTTCGGGTGCCAATGTTGTCATGTTTCCTTTTTAATTATCATCGCCACATTCCCTTCATCACAGATTTTCATACTGACTTTTTAAGTCTCGTTTTCTTGGATATTATGTGCATATTGATTCGATCGCTATGTATCTCTCATTCGGATGACAAGTTTGTTAAGATCATGTAATAGTATATTTCTATAGTCATTCGGCATCAGCATCATTGTCCTTTATTACACAGCAACTTTGAACAACGGATGTAGCTAATTTACTTTTGTCTTCAGCGTTGACTGATGATTCGTGAAATTTTTTTACCCCATTGGAACCAAGTGTTTGTGAATCGTTGTCTCATAGCATCTTTTCACAACAATTGAAAGCGAAATATTGTTACTTAAAAACAATATCTAGCTGACTTTGTGAATGATATCGACAACTCAACCGTATACACTACATCGTATGTAACCATAACATTATTTCTGAACTGTTAAATTGTGAAGTAGAGTGACTGTAAAACTTCTTGCGGACCACAAAGTCATGCCTGCCCTTATTCTCTTCGATTTTTTTACCTGTAAATGTTTAAAATTCGTGATAAAGGGAATGACAATAGTACGAAGACAGTTTTTTCAACCTCTGATCGATTCGTTAAATACCGGGACAAGTGGTAGGAGGTGGGAATGCTTTTTGAGCAACTTTTCATCTCTACAACTAAAACCTATAGCACTATCTTCGTCAAATAGCTATTTGAGTAAATTTATAGGGACGTGAATATGGGTACGATTTATACTCCCGGCAAGTGCGAGTTATGAAGTATTTGCTTCCTTCAAGCTGAAGGGAATAGTGCAAAGAAATTCACAGACAAATGAGTCGAGTATATGGTAAAAACATGATGAGTGATGGTGTTGTGCGAGAATGGTGAATACCAGGCTTCACAATGCTGCCGTAACCCAAGAGCTTTTGAAGCAGATGGGACACTTTCGATTGCCCGGCGAATAGCCGCGCCTTATAGTCGAACGATTTTCATTGTTTCCATAAATTGAATAAATGACTAAGAGGGAAGCTTCCTAACCAATGATGAGCTTCAAAGTAACGTTCAGGCCCATTTCGCACCCCTGGCGGTAACGTTTTTCATGTATGGGATAAAGCTCATCCACCAATATGACGAATGCCTGAATCATCACGGTGATTATATCGAAAAGTAACAATGTATTAAAATTGCTTTTGGTTATAAATTCATTTTGTTCTTTACTATTATCTTTTGTTTATTGTTCACGAGGTTGAAAAAAAAATCATCGTGTATTAAGTCATGCGCATCAGTTTCTTTCTTCTCTTAAGTACGCGAATGTTTATAAATGAGCTTCTAACCTTGAACTGTCTTGGTATTCTATATCGTTCTTAAACCATGTCGACGTTAGCGTCGTCAGAATCGCCAACACATAAACGCGCTTGTAACTGAAATATATATGCAATAATGTCGCTGAAATGTATCATTATTCTTCATCATATTCAGTCACTATGTTTCTGCTACTCTGTTAAGTTTATTAAAAGTCATTTCGTCTTTATTGCTTCGATCACATTGGCTGAGTCCAGATGTTGAGTGGGGAGGCGTCAGATGCAAAGGTTCTTCCAGTGACATTTTCACATAAGTCTTACGTACAGGCTAGAAGGAAGAGCAGTTAGTGAGGTCTGTTTTATGGAAGTAAACTGTAGAAATTAAGAGGCATTAATATATTACTGGAGCCCTGACATCATGGCACTATCAAAGCCAAGAAAATAAAATCTCTTATCATTATTACACAAAAAAGAAAAAATTGTTGGTATAATTGTATTTCTTAACATTCTTCATATTTAAAAATAAATGTGACTAAAATTTGGATCAACCACGTACCTATTAGAAATAAAGTTAGAAATCATGAAAAATAATTGCATTATGTTGTAGAGCCAGAAACAATGTTGCTAAGACTGTGTTATATGGTAAATAAAGGGGATAATGACTGATAACATAGAATTAAAAATACATGTTTTCTCATGTTCAAAATGAAGGACGGGAAGAAATAGGTGTTTATACACATTTCGGTTTCTTTCATCACATTGTGTTAGGATAATTACTAAAAATTTGCTCAGGTTTTACGAATGGTTCAAAGGGGCTGTAGCTCAGGGGAGTGTAACAAAAAGGGAGTCCTTGAATTCAGAGTTCATTTGTTTATAGAACTTTTCTCTTGCAATATCAAATTCAAACATAATACGTGATAGTATGATAAGAAATCAATAACGTTTAATTCCAAGTTTGTGAAAACATTCAACAATTGTGGCGGAGAAATAACATACATTCCTGGAAGTTCACAGCCCCGATTTATTGCCCCATTGAATTCCTTCTATGTATCATCTACTAAAGCGTCGAGATAATTCTACGTTTTCTTGGTTTCTCGTTCGTTCTTGGTAAAACTGCGTCATTTCGAAACATAATTTTTAGCTACCTTGATAGTGGTACCGTCAGTTCTTGAACTGAGGGGCGAGTGTTAAGCTTTTTTCGATTTCTGATAAAAAAGGAAAACATTTAAAGCGATCGACTTAAAATTTAGTGTGGAAATTCACATCGGAAAATCTCGTTCATCGCGAGTTATTTTCTTCCATACAACCCTGAATGGAAGGGAGAGGATGGATGGGAGTGAACCTCCTTAGATAGGATTGGTTAAGGCGAGCTCTAAAGCACCCCCCCCCCCAAAAAAAAGGATTGGTTACTCGGGGAGGTTCGAGGTTTTGAATGTAATGTTATTCTATCATTTCCAGACCTAAAATGAAATACTTTTTGATACATTCAAACAATAAAAACGTAAAAACGACTAATTTCCGAAACTGGTTGATTTTTTTTGAATGGATGGCGAAATGTTACTCCCAGAGGTCGGGAAGCACTTAGACCGTGTAGGTTAGGCGACACCACATCTGAGAAGATTTAAAACATTTGAAGAACGTACCCCTCAATGAGGATGGGATAAATCGGGTAGGGATAGTTTTCGTAGACAGGTGATTATCTCATCACTTCTTCTACATGGGCTTTGAGCCTGTTCACGAGAGATTAGCCCTTCTTGACATCTGCAAGTGCATTTTTTTCGCTACCTATTGCGAAATTTCTCCCCGCGAGAGAGTAAGGGCTGCCGAACGCGAATGGAGTGGCACAAGAACCACTCTGAGAGGATTCTCTATGAATAATAAGCAAATGTACTAATTTCCAATGACGGAGGTATAAGTTGCCTTTTTAACTAAACATAGACCTGTTGGCTACAAACGTGATTCTTTCCAATGAATTTACATTTGAGATTGCTTCAGTTGCGTAATGGGCAATAGCTCAAAACTTTCTTCAATATTCGAGTTACGTTGAGCGAGTATTGTTTTGTTCTTATCTTTTTCGGTATCAGGATCCTCTATCCAACTCGTCCCTCACGTGGATCAACAGACTAGAACTCACGTCCAGTTATCGTGCAAAAACGTCTAAACCCTGGCCAAAAATTTACAAGTGAGGATTGAATTTAAACGAAAATTTGCACAAGAGAATTTTTGGGACACAGAAACCGTATCTTATATTAAAACCTTCAAAATCAGAATGACGAAAAGAAAATGGTGAATTTTTACTTTTTGAAAATTGCAATTAAATTTTTTCACGAGGTTCTGATATAAAATAATGTTGCATTATGAACGTTAAAATTATTTTATTTAAAAGACACGTTATGAAGTAATGACTGATTAACATAAAAAAGTATAAAATTTTCAATACAAGTTGACTGACTGCTTCGATGATTTCGGAGGAGGATTCGTCATATTGAAATGAAACAAAATAGTTTAAAACTTCGGACGGGAAAGAATTTTTATTTTTTGACCTCCTGCTTCTGTGACTTATAAATGACTGTGTACGAAATTGCATTTAAGCGATGGAAAACGGACATGGTTACCTCGCGAAAACTATTTCCTGAAAAATATTATTGTTTTCATCAATTTTATTAATATTAATGTTTTGATTCCTCTATTCCCGTGCATCATCGGATAATTATCTAATTGTTCATTCTGTATAATTCCCAATAAGAAAACAGTGAATAAACAATTAATGTGAATTAATGTTGGTTCGGAGTACCACTGATACAGTTCGACGTATCGTTTGGCAATATCAAATGTAAATCCTTGATTTGTGGATGGTTTCTGAGAATCATTATTTATAAAAGCACTTTTTAATTCTTCTTCCAATGTAAGAATTTTCGCAATAATTGAAACCTATTTGAAAAATCCATTATACTGTATTATCATAAATTTATTGTTACTAATAATTCTTCATTTCTATAAATAAATATTGTTCGTATTAGTAATAACGTTAAATAAATTTACTTTCAGCTGATGTAAAACACTCTGAACCCTCTGCTCCGCTTTTGACCATTCAACAGGTGCCTGCACGATTGTATTCAATTAGAATTCCTAAAATCTGCAAGTTGCTGCAAAATTGTTCTTCAAAGAATACTGTAATTTGGGTTTCCATTAAGAAACTTGGCTAAGGTATATAGCAAAATAAACCACCAAAGATTGTTTGAAAAAGTATCATTTTACAGCACGATCTTTACACTAATATCAACATTATAGTATTGCAAATTTAATATTTAAATTATCTTCTTTACATTAATTTTTGAATGAAATTTTCTTTTAAATAATAAATAATTGTTATATATTAGTAATAATAAAATAAGAATTCACGGTTTTTGTAAGCATAGGTGTTTGCGTAGGCCACTTCACTTCATTTCACATAGAATGTTTATCACTTAGGAACAAGGTCAACACGCTTGATTCTCTTCAACCTCCTCATCCGGTTGGTAGATTGACTGTTAAATATACATAAGTTTAAGGCGATTTAGAAAGAAAAGCTATACAAAAATCAATACTTTCCCGCTTAGCGAAGAAGTGGATTCTTAGTTTACAATACTTTTTAGTGTGGCGCGGGGCAAGTAGCTCGTGGGTCCTAATTGTACACGCTTGAGTGACTGTGACCTTTTGCCCAACCGCTATCTCGATCAACGTAACTATGAAAATTAACAAGAATTCATAAAATTAGCATTTCGAGTTGTTAAAACGGAGAAAACAGTTGTTGAACAGTATTGTATAGTTATTTAATCATATACGCATCCAACTAATTAATTAATGTTTTTAATCATAAATCAACTGACGCAATAATTTACTTTTTAAACCACATGATCTACAATTTGTATTATTTTGTGTATAATATTAGTTAACTTCCCATTATGTTATTTAAATCCTATTCATCCTTCCCATATAATGTAACCTACTGACCGATTTTAAAGTAATGATTACACATTTTTAAATTACGTGTATTTATTAAAATCAGTTTTTTAAACTGGAAAATCTTCAATTAATTCACATAATATTTTCCAATTTTGTGAGTTCATTTTCCTCTACTGTATACGAGTAGGGAATAGATACCACATCTCTTGCTAACTCAGGATTAACGGAATATAAAAAATGCAATACATATTTTTAACCTCGGAAATATCTTTTTCAAATAGGTCCTTCAACTGGCATTTATTTCAAACCTATAATTAATTTTGCAAGTTTTCTTCTATTTTTTTAAACAATTTCGCGAATCAACTAGTTCCTTTTAATAATGTTCTATAAGTCGTTTTTTGTCACCAGATTTGCAGCTTTACAATTCGTACTAACATTACTATTCTTAAATTATATTAAAAATGTAATAATGTTTAACAGTTAAAAATATGTCTAAAATAGTGTGATGAAAGATTGATGAAATTGATTTAAGCAAGTAACAAAAGGATATTACTCAATTTATTCAAGGTTAGTACAATCAAAAATAATCGTAACTCGGAAAGGTTGGTTTCAATATTCCGATACAGGGGACTTATGTTTACGGTTTTATTGTAAAACCTCGGGAAATAATTACGCTATAATGCGATTGAACTTGCTTTCAGAAAATAGTGGACGCCGTTTGTAATACGTTTTAGAAACTATTAAAACGACATCATGTCGTCTAACAATATTGCCTACATCGCCATTCCCGCTGGTCGTAGTTTTTTAAAACTTTTTTCGCTGTACATAAAATTCCGTGACCTCTTGTAAACTACAACAAAGTTCGATCCAGTAGTTTTCCTTCTATGGCCATATCAAAGTGAAACTTGCATAATAAAGACTCTATGAGTATAAAGAAACGTGTGATGTTAATTAGTTGTGCTCAACAATGCATCAGTGCTCGACGGTAAGGATTTTAGAATAATATGGCTTCAGGGAAGTTCTTCGCGCCAGTTTCAGTTTTGACGCAATATTCAAAGCCATCTAGAACAGAAAAGAGGCTTCTTATGCAGTTTATGAAAAAAAATAGTGCAACAAGTGAGGTCTTTCAATCAGCATGTTTGGTCATTTGTCTGAGTGACCGTAATACAATGTGTTTGCGCTAAGAGAGGTTAGATTAATTTTGATTTTCCGTCGAAGCATTAACAATAATCAAAGATCGTAATAATTATAATGTTTTCCTAAGTATTGCAGTTTTTGTTGTTGGGTATCTGTGGTTAATACGGTGTGAGAGGGCGTCGACTATTAGAGCGCATTTTTTCACATACTTTCATAGGTCGACACCCTTTGCTTATAATTCTCATTTTATCAGTAAAAATGAAATTTAGCTAGTTGTAGCTAGTATTAGTTCTTTCTTGGTTAGGAATCTTTGTTTAGTAGTCGACCACTGGCTCATTTAGTGTCGCATACTGAGACTCTTGTTTTAATTCTCTTTCTTGTCAACGAAGATGGGACGGACTTCTTCAGTATGAATATGAAGAGATGAAAGCTTTAGATATATAAGTAACTAAATAAATAAACTTTATTGTCAAAAAAAAACAGTTGAAAACTGCGTATGACCACGTGGGTGGCAATAAACTACGTTACTCTCCGGAAATAAGCAAGGGACTATCCCATCAAAGGTTTAAAAATAGTATTAAGAAAGCAAAGACTTATCCAGGAGCTGATGTCAACTCAGACCATAATCTGCTTGCTATTGAAATCAGAACAAGATTGAAACATGTGAAGAAAAGAACACCACCAAAGAAGTGGAATAATGAAAAGTTAAGAACAGAAGGTGGAAAACAGTACAAACATGAAATCGAAGAAAAACTGAAGAGCAATATCGCTAAAGAAAACGTGAAAGAGGGTTGGAATGAAATGAAAAATGTCATCTTGGAATCATTAGAGAAAAATATTGGAAAGAAAACAGATAGAACAAGGAAAGAATGGGTAACACAGGAAATAATACAGAAAATGGAACAAAGAAGAATATGGAAAAGAGATAAAACTGAAAATGGCAAGAAACAATACAAGAAACTTAATAACGAACACAGAAGAGAAACGGACAGAGCAAGAGAAAAATGGATGGAAGAACAATGTGAAAAAGTAGAAGAGCTAGAAAAATACAACAAAACTGAAGAAATGTATAAAATAGTGAAGAACTTAACAAAAANGTAAACTAGTGAAGAACTTAACAAAAAAGAAACCAAAAGCGATTTCTAAACAAGGAATGATGAGGAAAGATGGAATGATAACTTCAGATGTCGAAGAAAATAAAGCAATTTGGGTTGAATACATCAAAGAACTGTATAAAACGGAAGATAATCAAAAAATGAATGAACTAGAAGATGATGAAGAGAATAGTGGAAACAGATCGGAGAACATAGAAGAGTGGGAAGTAAAGAAAGCAATCAAAGAACTGAAAAATAATAAAGCACTGGGTTGTGATAATATACCATCGGAAGCACTGAAGGCATTAGGACCTTGTGCCATAACTAGAATTACAAACATAATCAACAAGATTTACAACACCGGAATATGGCCTGAAGAACTTTTGAAAACCATTCTAGTACCCTTACCAAAGAAGACCAATGCAACACAATGTAAAGACTATAGAACCATCAGTTTTATATGTCATCTAACTAAAACCATAACAAGAATTATATTCAAAAGGATTGAAGGAAAAATTGAAGAACATTTAGGAGAAGATCAGTTTGGATTTAGAAAAGGGAAAGGAACAAGAGATGCAATGGCGTGTATGAGAATGCTAGGAGAAAGGATGCTGGATATGAACAAGAATGTGTACGTGTGTTTTATAGATTGGGAGAAAGCGTTCGATCGAGTGGAATGGAATATATTGCTGAGAGTATTGAAAGACATTAATCTGAACTGGAAAGATCGCCATCTAATTAGAGCACTTTATAAAGGACAGAAGGTTGTAGTAAGAGTAGATGAAGAAGAAACAGAAGAAATAATAATTGGAAGAGGAGTTAGACAAGGATGTTGTATGTCACCTACACTCTTTAATCTGTATGCTGAAAAACTTTTAGAGGAAGCATTAAACAACACGGCAGGCATTAAAATTGAGAATAAACGCTTAAGAAATATTAAATATGCTGACGACCAAGCAGTGCTGGCTGAATCTGAAGGGGAATTAAAAATAATGATTGAACACATAAATGAAGCCGGAAAAAGATATGGAATGAAGATCAATATAAGTAAGACTAAAGTTATGAAGATAGGAAAAACGGATTCAATAATACATATACAATTAGAAAGACAAGTGCTAGAACAAGTGAAGAGTTTCAGATATTTAGGTGGACTTATACGAACAGATGGAAGTTGTACTGAAGAAATCAGAAGTCGAATATGTATGGGAAAGATGGCATTTGAAAAGATGAAAGACCTACTGACAACAAAAAGAATACCATTGAAGTTGAGAAAACGATTTTCTAAATGTTACATTTGGAGTGTGGTACTGTATGGAGCGGAGACGTGGACATTAAGAAAGAAAGAAGAGAAATATCTGGAAAGCTTTGAAATGTGGGTGTGGAGAAGAATTGAAAACATCAAGTGGTCAGACAAAATAAAAAACGAAGAAGTACTTAGAAGAGTTGATGAAGAAAGAATGATTTTGAAGACAATAAGGAACAGAAAGAAAAGTTGGTTGGGTCATATATTGAGAAGAGATTGTTTACAAAAGAAAGTAATCGGAGGAAAAATAGAAGGTAAAAGATCACGAGGGAGAAGAAAATTTGGTATGTTTACAGATATTGCACATGGAAGAAGCTTTGAACAGTTGGAAGAGGACGCTCAGGATCGTGAAGAGTGGAGAAGGCTGTGTTGATACCTGTCTTTAGACAGATTTACAAATAATAATATCCCATCAATTCTGATCAAGGACCCACGGGCAGTGATGGATTTAGTATTTATAAAATAAATTTTTAAATATGTACTGTTATCCATTTATTATTACAAAGTAAATTGTAGATATTTGTGCAGTAAAAATTCGAGATAAATAAAACAAAGTTATTAATGACATTCCCGCCCTAGAAAAATCCGCCACTACCCGGAGGAAAACAGGAGAAAAACCCGGGCGAGGATGGGGCTACAGAGATGATGTACACAACTGTGCCAAGGTTGCGTACAGTTAGAAATAAACTATTAAAAACAAAGGGGCGCAAAAACAACATGCATGGAAAAGGAAATTATATGAAAATCATCCATTAGTTAATGAAAACTTTATATTGTGTGGAAATTATTAAATACATTAAAAATTTAATGTACCCTCAAAATTTGATTTGTTAATTTTTGTGAATTACAAATGTGTGTGATATTTCTGTACTATTGAATAATTCGTTAACATGGAATAAACACAATTATGGAGAGACGGTTTTATCACTACTGGGTCATTCATTTTCGACATATGTCGACTACTTATACTGAACAGACTTCCGGAAAATATAATTTCAGAAATAAGTCAAGATTTAATTATTTTTTTAATTAACGTGACTAACGAAAGGTACGGTGAAGGATAAAAACGAAACTGCAAGTTCCGATTTTAACAAATATGAAATATATATGAGAAAATTAGTAAGATTTTTTGCTTACATTTCGAGCACTATAGCACTTACCCTAAGGTATCTAAAATTTGCCAGTGAAAACGTCAGTCAGGGGCGTATGCAGGCGGCGACAAGATGGGGGCAGTTTCTCCACCTTAAGAGTTAGGGCAGATACCCCATTTTCCATGTGAACCATTTAGTAAAAGAAGTAGTTGAAAAATACGCAACTAATCTTCACAAACTAGACTATTCCAAAAAAATATTTCCCTATTAAATGAACAAATCTCTGAAATTCATTCCTCTCTTATGAAACTAGTCTTCAAATTCCTTCCTCCTTACACCCCAAATCTCCAGGGCACTGCACCCTACTCCCTAAAGTTAAAACCCTGAGAAATTCTTTTCGTCTTCTGCCGCCAGTTCCTGGAAAACTCCGACGCCCCCCCACCACCACCACTCCAACCATCCACCACTTTCCACATAATGACCTCCGTTCGGCGCGCTCTGCGCACTTGCCAAATTTTTTTCCTCAATAATCAGGTATGTAATTTTGTCGGTTTGCTCACTCTGTATTTGTTTTCTTCTATTCATTCTTCATTTTTCTTTCCTTCTTTATTTTTACACTTCTTTCGATACTGTTTTTACATCTCAATTTATTGTATATTTTCATGTTATGCTTTTAGGTTTAAATGTTACTGACGATGGCTGCTATGCAGCCGAAAAAGCTTTATAACATTAAAACTGAGCAACGTACAAACGACGTTTAATTTATCATTCTTTTATAATGTTGCTAACCTCCATAATTACCAAGTATAAACTGGTTTGTTTGCTCATTCTTCAAATTTAGATTATTTAGCATGCAAAACGAAAAATTTCTTACCAATAAATGAACATATGAACTTAAAATATCTTGAATTTAATTGTTTAGAATCTTCCACTCATCAGAAAAGGGAATGTGGGTCCATTGGGCACTCCAGCCAAAAATGAATGTTGTGAACCTACGATTCAAAAAGTTCACTTAACAATCAACTAATAACATTATCTAATACTGACAACACCTTTGACACAAATGTTATTAGAAAACTGACAAATGTGACATTTTATATTTTACATTTTACATTATATTGCCGTTAAAGTGAATAATATCTCAGCAGATAAGGAGAACTAATAATGATTTCAAAGAAAACTAGATCACAACAATGTTGTGCCACTATATTGATAGCTTGTTAAAAGAGAAAAAAGTCTATTTAAGGAAACAAACACACTCAATATCGTGAAGAATACCTTGCAATATACTACTAGAAATCTACACACACAATGAATCACGTCTTCACAGCTGGAGATCTATATTAATGGAGTAAATGTTTACAGAAATACTCATGGTGAAAAAAGATCATTTTTTTCGCTTTTTTACAAAGGNCAATGTTTACAGAAATACTCATGGTGAAAAAAGATCATTTTTTTCGCTTTTTTACAAAGGTTGGAATTGAATAAACAATGTTAACCTTAGGCGCTGGAAAGAAAGCTTGGATTCTTCTGTCCTAACAATTTTTCTTTTTGTGTTCTCTGGATAGTTACTGGTGGAAACGGGTGCAAAACTAGAAGGCATTTTGACTCCTAAATTTCTTTTAGAACGTTCAAATGAGAAAACAAATCTTCATACGCGTATACCACACACACAAATCCGCAGGCAAATTGAACACCAGTGCTATCTGGTGGCAGTGACGATTTTGTGTCCACCTATTGCTGGGAAAGTAGGTAGCCGATTCATCTCCTTCCTATGCCTCCATGCTTGTACACGATCTTATTTCGCAAACTCTCATTCATTCGTTTATTATTACGGATAGTAACAATAGTTCCAACAAAATTGACTAGTTAAAATGTTAATTCAAATAATTTTAGAAACAAGAACTGACATCTATTGACTATCACTAAATGCAAGTTTCAGAAAATCTTTAGAAGTACATTTTAATTCAGGTCATTTTTTAATTAACTTTTTTTAATTTTTAGTTTACAATACTCGATGTATAATGTTTTGTGCCTTAAAATTGAAAAGAAAATTATTGGTTTCACCTGATAAGCAATCGCGCATGGGAAATAGTTTTGATTTAATTTGTTTGAGAAACAACTTTTGAGTTCAGCATTTTCATTTCATTCCCATTTGTGTTTGTTCTGTTTGTTTTTTGTGTTTGTGTTGGTGATGTTTGTACTTGTTTTTCTCTCGTGTTCTGTTTTTTTTCGTGGTTGTTTTTTACTTAGGTGGTTTGTATAATCTAAGAGTATTTTAATTTTTGAGCATTTTAATGTATTGCTATTAGAACTTCGTGTGAATGCAAAATTTCCGCGTATTTTTATACTAAATGGTAGTTGTTCGAAATGGATTTGCAAGATTTGCTGCAGAAGAAAGTTAAATAAAATCTTTTATTAATATTAAATAATCAACTTTTAACTATAAATTTAGTATCTTCCAATCAAACCAAAATGAAATGTAATGTTAAGGAATGTCACTAAATGTAGCTGTACTACTCCTTTAATATTTTCTCCTAGTTGGCGATATCGATGTTCTTTTAGAGGGTGCTTACGAACTCCTCTTCTACTCGTGAAAAACTTACGAAGGAATACCTAAGTCTTAATTGTAAGAAAATGAGATATTTTCTACTAACTGAAGAAAAGGCTAATACACTTCGTACATTGCCCAACCTCTTCATGCCAACTGGCTTGTGCTCACATAAACATCATTGAAAGGACATCATTCCTAATTATCCAGTTGCTCTGTAAACATAAGAATTGGTTGGGTCACGACTTTTGTCCTCGGCAAGGTCAGTGAGAAGCTGGTGGAAACGACGTTTAGTAAACTAACTTCCAGAAACTGGGTCGGTCGTTGGATCTACAAAACCGAGTGCACAGCAGAGGGGCAACGACTTGCCCATCGCTATCGACTACACCTGGTCAACTGATACGTGGGATCCTGGCTAACAATCAAGAGTTTGTGTTCACAATAACGAATTAATGAGTCCAGGGACGCGGCCAATATAAACTTTTGTGATATGGTGTAAATATATGACTTCGTCTTCTTGCAAACATGATGATGATGAAATAATATCAAACAGTAATATCTTCAATTGAGCTTCTTTCTCAAAAACGACGGAAATGTATAAATGTTTTTATATTTACGCTTATCCTAAATTAAATATGAATTAAGCAAGTACAAATGGACCAACTACATAAATGATTAAAATTAAAATATTAACATATCCTAAAATAAAAACAAAATATAAGTGAAAATGTGTACAAAAACGAATTATGAATGTTAGGAAAATTATACAACCATACAAGAAAGATTGAAATAAGTGAAACCTCTACCCAAATATGGATACACCTTCGATAACAGATTTTATTCTGTATAATGCTATTGTAAATATAATAATAATCAAAGTTGTAAAAAGCATGTATCAAGGGCGTATCCAGCTCAAAACGTAAGGTGGGGAAGATTTTTGAATTCAACCTATATCTAAGATAATTAAATGCCATACAATAATACATACTAGTATTTAAAAGAATAACAATAGTTTTTGAGGAACAGTAGCAAATTTTTTAACTACTTCTTTCAATAAATGTTCCACATTGAAAATTGGGTATCTGCCCTAACTCTTAAGATGGGACAACTGCCTCATCCTGCATACGCCCTTGGCATGTATTACTATTTCTGTTATCATCAACAGATAACAATAATTACCTCCGCTATAATCTCGTAATTTGAGCGGTGAGTTACGCTGATCTAGGTAAATTCACTCCCGGATGATCCTTTGGAGGTGATAAACTGAGTCTTGCGTTCTCGACGGGCGGGTGGGGAGTGGGGGGGGGNTTTCCTATAACCTTTCATTCTGCAAGGCAGAAATATTGTATCTTATGTCGAGTTTACATCTCGTAGAAAATATCTGCCGCCATGGATGTGATAAGAAGCGAGAGGAATGAGTACATCGTGGACGGATTCAAATGCAGATTCCACAAGATGATGTGAGATGGAACTCAGCACTGGATATGTTGTCAGAATGTTGTAAAAAGACTGAAATTCCCCAACAGCGTGAAGAGGAAAACAACAGATATTTGCAGTGAGCCGACGAAACTTCTACACACGGAATTAAGGGAAATGGATGTGCAAATCTGAAGATTTAAACACGGCGAGGAGGAATATTCGAAATGCTTGTTCATCTGTTAACCGAAATTTTCCCTGTGTTCAGTACTCGTACGTAAGTCCAACATATCTTGAGTGTTTATGTTCGTCAATGATTTCTTATTTTCCGTTGCTGGATTTTCAACCGACACCAATACGGAAAATAAAGTTGTGAAGCAACTTAAGTTTACGTAGATGGAACTTTCAAGAGTTGTCCGAAGTACTACCACTAATTATTGAGAATTTATGGGTTGAAATGATGTGTACATATTTTTTCTTATTACCTGGCTAAGAGACTGAGATTTGTGTTCAAACCTTAAAACACATTGTGCAATGTTGTGTTTAACCATTTTTGTCGTTGACAAATTTTAAATTTACATAATGTGTAGTCATGTAAATTTAAAATTGGTGATATTCGTAGAATGAATTCTGTAAGTAATTGGACACGCGGGAATATAAACTTCACAAATATCATTTACAAAAATAGGTACCAGTTCGTAACGAAATAGAAAATTATTTCATTGTAATTATGTCTAAATCTAAAAGTTAAAATTAAATATACATTTAATTTTAACTTTTTCCACATACATTTTCCCCGACGGTGAAACAATACTTTGAATCCTCGCAGGTACAGGCGGGGGTCAATTTGTTGCCTTTCTTATCTCCTCAAGGATCATTTTTACCTGTTGGGACTCAATTTACCAAACCCCACTAAACAGTGTGTCGCATTGAATAATATTTTTGTTCTTCCTCGTACATTTTCAAGTTGCCTAATCAATAATAATTTGTTGAAATTCTTAACAATCAACAGAGGGCTGGCGAAACTTTGTATAATCACTTCGCGGGTGATCAGATAGCACTATTGCATTTTTAACATTGTTAGAGGTGGATTAGTTACTTAGAAATAGATTCCCTCATTAAATTAATTTTCAATCTTGCTCACTTTCAAAAATATTGTTTGCTATGCAATATTATTTTATATATTAAACATTTAACATCAACTAGTGTTATTAATATTTTAATCCATATCCCATTCAAACCTCTCAACGGAGATCAAAGGGAGAAGTAATGCTAGATAATTAATTTATCTTAAGAGAATTGTCGAAGTGTTCTCTGATCCTTATGAGTCCCAAGTTTTCAATTATACTCGGTACGAAGAATAAGACATGCGAAAGAAACCATGATGTAAAACTTCGAGGTAGCCCATTCCCCTCCCCAAATTATAGAAACTATAAAAGAAAGAGCGCTCTCGAAGCAACGCTATGTACAAAAAATATTATTTGCCCACTAATATTCGACTAGACCATGTCTTTAAATTGAAAATGTATGTATCAAATCCATACATGTCAAATGCAACATTTTAGAAGTTACTGTTGCTCTCAATTGTGTCAAAACTTTTTACACTCAATCCTAAATATTTAATTGCTCTGTGGATGTTTCCGTCAATCAAAGTAGAAAAAATGACTATCCGTTCACGAAGCTTTCACTTTATGTATCCTGTTTATGAATCCAATGTATCCTGTTAAATTTCCAAGAGCAAAACGCTTACAACAGCGCTTTCCTTGAAATCAATATTTTTTACTGCAGATATTAGTCAACGACCAGAGGTGGATTTAAAAGTTTGGCGCCCCTAGGCAGTAGTAATTGTAGCGCCCTTTGAGAGCGGATTTTATACATATATATTAAGTATTTATATATTATTTATATAAAATATAAACAAAGTAATAATTATATATTTTTGTTTATTATTCTTATTTATTACAAGGTACAAAGAAGTATAAACAAAATAACTATCTAAAAACCAAAAATAAACCTACCTAAAATACTTATGACTTAGTTAACTCTTGTAATTCTTAGGGAATCTTTGCTGATCCAAAAAAAATCTTGAAAATTATTTTAGAGAACATTAAAAAAGCAAAACATATTTAAAGAACAAACATTTTGTCCAAATGAAATTTTTCCGTCACTTTCTTTTGGTGTCCCAAAAATCTTGCGCCCCTAGGTAATATATTAAAAACTAACCCTATATTGCGTATGCCTAAATCCACCTCTGTCAACTAGTTGGAAGAGTACGCACACAGTCGCATTGCCTACCGATCGTACAACAGTTGGACGACTACTGGCGTACTAGTCGGCCAACTGTAAGACAACTGAAAATTGGTGTGCGCCAAGCCTAACCCGAACTGTTCTCGTCAGTATGTAGAACATGGGATGAATAGTAAGGCTATTTGATTAGAGAAAGTGAAGATTATTAATCTACATAATTATAAAAATCACTTACGATAGTCTGTACTTAGAAGAAAAGTATTAGAGTGTGACTTAAATTTTATCTTGGGTTGGTGGAAGGGATCTTGTATCGTGTATTAGCTAGGGTTACTCGAGATGTTTTAGCTATTCCAGAGTCGACTATGGTTCTTAAGTCTACATTTCGAGCGGAGGAGCATTTGATGAATCGTGAAGTTCATTGATACCTCTTACTTTTGAAACACATTTTTCTTGGCGGTCAAAATTGACTACGAGTACCATCAATTCGGATCGAACCACCTGAAGTTGGTAAAATTTGGTACAATTGAAGGCAGTATGTACATGGCATTTTTATTTTATTGTTATTAATATTATTTATAATAAAAATTATAGTGTAGTTGATTTATTTGATTGTTTTTTTTTACTTCTCATATGATCATATGTGCACTTATTTGGTTACTGCAGTTTTGTAATGTTGTAACATTTGCAATTTAAATGACAAAAATGAATTTTCCTTATATTTATATTTAATAGAATGTGCTGCTTTCATTGCATTCAATTATGTATACGTTTATCGTTGCATACTCAAATTATCGAAGTATAATTATCCAAGAAAATAATAAGCTAGTAATAACTCTACGACGATCTGAAATTGAGACATTTACCAAATACATTGCCGGAAGGTTTTGCCAGATCTTCCAGGAAAATAACTATAGAGTTGCTAACTATATTCCACTCTATAGCCTTTTAGCACAAGGACAGTCATAGGCGGAAGGGATTATGTAATTTAAACATAAAGACAATAAAATTTGAAAGACGTTCGTGGCATTTTCTTCATTTCAAAGTACTCTCTTCAACAACACGTCCTTCTCAACAACACAGAATCTTACCTCGGCGTAACGTATACGTTGACTGTCAATCAAAATTGAAACCTTGAGTTTTAATACAATTTTATTCTTTAACAAAAATAATGAGAAGATATTTTAAATTGCATATTCGTGAATTAATCTACTAATGAAATTAGTCAACTAGGAACACCACACTTTATCTTTCTATGTATTCATCATAAGATTTTCACTTTCCATCGCAAATGAACTTATTTCCCCCTCCCTCCCCCCTTTTCACTTCCCCTGACCACTTACGGGGATGGGCGATTCCAATATATGGAGATAGCAAGCGGCGTAAAAGCCATAGAGAAGAGAAACCATAGAGATGAGTTCTGAGATTCAGTGGTGAATCAGTGGCAGATGACTTTTACGTGAATAATTGTTTCGCAATGGATGCAATGATTGTGGGAAAGTAGAGTATGAAAGAAGAAGGAAATAGAGTGCTCATCACCTTTCAAGATGTATATGAAAAATTACATTTGAAAATCTTGGAAAAAATCGGAGGGTATTGTTTTTGGACTGATGCATTGAGGGCAAAATAGTCGATCCAATAATTAAAGGCAACCGATGACGCCTAAAAATTAAAAAAGAGGTTAAAAATCTTAACATACTGCTATCCAGATACACTTACACCCAGATGTACATAAATTGCCTAATTATAAAATCTACTATAATAATGGTTCAGTAAACATAGCAGATGGTGTTGTGATGTATGTATTTGAGGAGCTTGAGCATACTGTAGATGTACTTGATTTTGATGGTTTTTGAGTTTTAAATTGCTTGGCCGAATTTAGTTCTTATTGCCATATACAAATCTCTGCGCGTTACAGATGTTTTGATTATGATAAGTCAAAATTAATTGATGTAATTAAAAAAATTACTGAAAAAAACAAACACAAACACCATATCATGACTGGCGATTTTAATATTAATGTATTAAGTACTGAGTCTCATGCTGTTGAATTACTTGACAACACACTTGAGGTAGGATATGTTCCAATTTTTAGGACTGTTACTAAGCCTAATGATCAAGGAGGGTCTTATATTGATAACATGTTAATAAAGACGAGTATGGACTTGCTTTTTTTGAAGCACAATCGGGTATTACCTGATCATTACCCCCTTTTCTGTACATGTAATTCTAAGTTAAACAAAGTTAGAAATTTACTAAAATAAATTATAGAATTCTAAGACAACGGTTTAGAAAGATTGACATAAATAAATTTTGGTTAATTGAGGATCCTGATAAAGCAATTGATTTGCTGATTAATGACATTGTCTCTGTTACACAAAAGGCAACTATCATTGTAAAAATAAATAAATTAAACAATAGAAAGCCCTGGATGACAGCTGTTCTATTGAAATCTATTAGTCACAAGGACTTTCTATACAATATGTGGAAAATAGCAATAAATCTAGATAATTAAAAGAGGAAAATACTAAATACAAAAAACTATTACAAAAATTAATCAAAAAAGCTAAAAGTAATTATGGAATTAAGAAAGCAAAAGACAGCTGTAGTGACACTAAAAATCTTTGGACTTGCATAAATGACAAAAATGGTAATAAAAATACTAAAATAGAGGTTATAAAAATTAAAAATAGATTAATTATTGAACCTAAGGAAATAGCCGACAATTTTAATGAATTTTATGTAAATGTTGCATATGAAATACAAAAAACTAATAGGCCAACTGTAATATCAGGAAATCAAAGTTCTAATAAAATTTGAAGAAACAATAAATCTATTTTTCTGACCCCTGTAAATACTGTTGAGAGGATATAATTTAACATGTTTTATGAGGTAAGCGATTGTGAAATCGATTTTAGTCTTATGATATCTCGTGTCGATATATGGCGATCGATATATCTAGGAGTGTGTTTACAAGGTGTCGGTTCGTGTATTTTTATGCTCTAATAAATTGGATTGTTTCTCGTGGTATATCTTCTTTCTTAGTTATTTGGTCCTCAACAGGTTATGGACCCAGGTTAAAGCCTTAAAAAGTAAAAACCAGTGCAGATTGAAAGTGAAAGTAAAAGAAAAGGTGTTAGAAGATGTGTCCACTGATAAAGGTTATTTCTGCCGTGCTGAACTCACCTGTTACCTACAAATATCTACTCATTTCCGCTGTTTTCAGCCCTAAGATAAGGTAAGATGGCTAACCATAACAATAATGACGATTATGGAAACATTGAGACATTAGAGGGACCAAAAAATTTTGCTTCCTGGAGATTTGAACTCAAGATTCTGCTCAATGCTGTTAACGTTCTTGACGCGTTATCATACGCTGAAGAACCCACAAACCCTGACAATATCAGGAAGGATGCCAAAGCTCAAAAGGTTATAATAATGACAATAAGTAAAAAGAATAAACAGCTCATCATGTCCTGCAAATATGCGGCAGAAATGTACAACAAACTTGTCAGCATATATGAAGGTGATAATAGTAGGTTGAAGGACAATCTACTGGCTCAGTACTTCAGATTTTGCATAAAACATAATTTTACTACAGGCATTGCTGAGCTGGAAAATATTGTGACTCAGTTGAAGGAGCTTGCCTATAACATCAAAGATGCGGAACTTACACAAAGGATTCTTTCTGCTTTATTCTGAGTCATTCAACAATTTCACTTTATCATGGGATTCTACCCCTAAATCGGAGAGGACCTCCTCGAATTTGATAAGTAGGTTGTTGATAGCCGAATGTAGTTCAGGAAAAACATCTAAAGATGATGTTGCTTTCAAAGCCGCTCGTGATTATAAAAGCAAGCGTGATGTAGTCTGTTTCACGTGTAAATCTAAAGGTCACTATGCCCGATACTGTCCAGAAAAGGGTGAAGGGGAGCGCTGTAAATACTGCAAGAAAGACAATCATGACTCTAAAGATTGCTACTTTCGTCCTAAAATGCAAGATGGTGACATCCCAAAGACGAAGCTTTATGGCGGAAAAGATGACAAAAAGGAGTTCAAAGCTAAGGGTAAAAAGGTGGCATTCTTGACCCATGAAGATGACAATGATCCTGCTGGCGTCTCTGATACCTGGACTGTCGATTCTGGAAGCTCCAATCACATGTGTAACAATGATACCTACCTGATAAACACTGTAAAAATTAATTCTCAAATCAGCATTGCTAAGGATGGAATCAAGATGGCCGCCACCAAAAAGGGAAACATCAGCTTCAACAACTGCATTTTGAAAGACGTGCTGTATGTCCCTGAGCTTGCAACCAACTTGTTATCGGTGAACAAAATTATTGAGTCTGGTGGGCTGGTACATTTTGAGAAGAACAAAGTGACAATAGAGAAGGGTGATTTCATTGTACACGAAAATGACTTAAATCTATGTGAAGTAAAACTTGTTCCTTATCAAAAAGATTCCGCATTTTTTGCCAAGGATGACGCAGAGTGCGCCACTAAATGGCACCGCAAACTGGCACATCTTGGCTACAAAAGTATTACAGAATTGAAGGGGATAAGTAAGGGATTGAAAGAATTAAAAATACCAAATGAAAGGAAAGTCTGTGAAGTCTGCTCTTATTTTCTGCAACTATATCTGGTAAAACTCTATATGAAATGTGGAATGGTGTACCTCCAAACTTAAAAAATCTACAAATATTTGGATCTCGTGCCTATGTCCATTAAAAGGGGCATTTGAAGAAACTTGACCAAAGAAGTAATGATTACATCTTCGTTGGTTATACCACAATGGGATACCGGTTGTGGGATGACAAAAACCGTAAAATAATTATATCCAGAGACGTAAAATTCACTGGTGAAACCCCGAATTCGTCAAAGAAGAGAATTCAATCTGTTTTCATAAGTGATGAAGAAGAGAGGGACAGTGAGTCTAATTCCAACAATAAGACCAGCAGTGAATCCAATGACTCATCAGCAGAAGACTCACAGTCTGACTACAGTGACGCTCCAGATCCTCTGGTTACTAAAAAAACCATGAAGTAGATAACAACCATGAACTTCAGTGCAACAATGCACATTCGCAATCTCTTCTAAGAAGATCTTCTCACAAGATTTCATTTCCAGTAAAGCTGAAGGACTACGTTTTGGATCTTGACTCGGACAACAGCAAAGATGAGTCAGCTCTACTGTCATACGCCGTTGCCGTGAACGGGACTGAAAAGGAGAAATGGCTAGCTGCAATTCAAGAAGAGAAATATTCTTTGCAGAAAAATAAAACTTGGAGCATGGTCGACAAGTCAGAGGCCCAAGAAAAGAAGATACTCGGTGGGTATTCCGAGTCAAGGACGATGGCAGATATAAAGCCAAGCTTGTAGTGCGGGGGTGCCAACAGCGATTTGGAATAGATTTCAACGAGACCTACAGCCCCGTTGTAAGTGCAGATACCCTCCGAATACTATTTGCACATGCTGCCAACCATAACTTGAAAATAAAAACTTTCGATGTGAAAAGCGCATTTCTTCACGGTTTCATTGAAGAAGACATTTATGTCTTTACCAGATGGCTATGATAAACATACTGGAATGATTTGCAAACTAAACGAAGCCTTGTACGGGTTACGTCAAGCATCAGCTAGTTGGCAAAAGCGACTTGTGACGTTCCTCAAGAAACAAGGTCTTGTCCCACTAAGAACAGACCAATGTGTGTTTGTTAACGAGGACTGATCGTTAATTCTGGCAATCCACGTTGATGACGTACTTTTGCTCGGAAAGGATGACAAGAAAATGAACAAACTACTGAAATTCCTTGAGAAAGAGTTTGAGATAGCGACTATGAATAATCCTACTATTTTTCTTGGCATCGAATTCGAAAAATCTGAAAATTCCATTAAAATCGCTCAGAAGCTCTATACTAAAAATATTATGGAAAAATTCAACATGACTGAAGCCAAAACAGCCTCAACGCCTTTGTCAGCATACAAGTCTGCTGATTTAAAAAAACCTGACAAACGTCCGAATTTCTCATTTTGTGAAGCAGTGGGGAGCCTACTACACCTCTCCACTAAAACCAGGCCTGACATAAGTTTCGCTGTGGGATATTGCAGTCGACAAATGGAAAATCCAGATGATCAAGACGTCATCAACCTAAAACGCATCATGAGATACCTAAAAGGAAAACTGGACCTGGGAATATCTTACAAATCCGACTCTTCTGAAGAACTGAAGGTGTATTGTGACTCTGACCATGCTGGTGATCCTGCAACCACTAAAAGTACTTCTGGATTTGTGATGTACTACTGCGGTGGACCCATCTGTTGGAGATCAAGAAAACAACCGACGACCGCTCACCACAGCACAGAAGCTGGATTCGTTGCAGCTGCAGAAAGCTGTAGGAAGCTGATCTACATAAAAGTTTTCATTAAAGAACTGACCAAAAAGACTATTGAAGCTGAAATGCTAATTGACAACTCCAGCACCATCAAATTGATTAAAACTGGCGTGATGAATAGAAAAGAAAACAAATTGATGTAAAATACCATAAATTATCCTATTGTCCTACTGAAGTGCAAATTGCAGACGTCTTTACTAAGTCATTAGGTCTTACAAAATTTCAATATTTTCAAAAGAAATTAGTTAACTAAGACTTCTGTTATCTGAAAACAAAGTTAAGTGATGTGAAATTTAACTGAATATAAAAATGTTTTGAAATTCCTACTGAAAAAGATGAAATCTAAAGAAAATAAAGAGTGACGTTCCATATAAACATATTTGCGTTATATTCAAAATGTAAAATTACGTTGGGGGGTGTTGAAAGGATATAATTTAACATGTTTTATGAGGTAAGCGATTGTGAAATCGATTTTAGTCCGTACGATATCTCGTGTCGATATATGGCGATCGATATACCTAGGAGTGTGTTTACAAGGTGTCGGTTCGTGTATTTTTATGCTCTAATAAATTGGTTTGTTTCTCGTGGTATATCTTCTTTCTGACTTAGTTATTTGGTCCTCAACAAATACAATTGAAATTGAAAATATTATTGTCAATCTAGAAGGCAGAAAGGGCGGCATTGACCATATACATACTAATATTTTGAAAGCACTTAGACATTACATTAGCCCATTACTTGAAAAAATATTTAATGAATGCATTAGTACAGGTGTCTGGCCTTGTGCATTAAAGAAGGCTGAAGTTGTGCCAATTTTCAAATCTGGGGATATCACAAATGTTAATAACTGTAGACCAATATCATTGATCTCTGACTAAGATATTTGAAAATATTATACATATTCGTTTGTATCAATTTTTAATGCAATATAAAATAATAAATAAAAATCAATATGGTTTTCTTAGAAATAAAAACCCAACTATAATTTACCAGTATGACTTTTTATCCCATATATTTGTTTCATCAACAAGAGTTACTAGAAACCAAAGTATTGTATTGCCAAAATATAAAAAGGAAATAACCAAGAAAAATGTATATACATAGCTATAAAATTTTATAATCTTTTACCAAATGATTTAAAGTGCCTGAATTTGTCTAATAAAATTAAAATTAAAAAGATTTCTGAGTTCATTAAATTACATGAGGAACATTAGCTTGTATTGTATACCTAATTATAAAAGATAATTTATCAAGTTGACATTTATACAAAACAAAGATATAACATGTTAAAAATGTATAATAATAAGTCTTTAGTTAGTAAGTTTTGTGTGTGTTTTGGACCAACGTACCTATATGGTTCAACGCCGTAGAAAAATATCCAGATGAGATATCGAAAAACGGCTTTTTTGCCATGATTCTGGAAAGGACTTTGTTCTCGGAAATTACAAATTGAATCATTTTTTGTGAAAAAAATTCCCTTTTTCGATGGCAAATTTAACATTATCGTCCTACCCTAACCTTATTCTTCGTATATCCTTCCGCGAGTGCTGCTACCTCCACCATCGCCTCCTCCTTCACACTTACAACAGATTTTCTTAAAACGGAATCGCCGGGTCTAATAAACCTAACATCGCCGACTGTCACCGAACAATTGTTTATAATTGTTAATATTATAATTATCGTACCCTAACGTACTAACATAAACGGTGGCGAATAGAAGAAAATAGTGCGGAACAATATTTCTTTATAACTATCGTAAATATGAAAAGCGAAGAATACGGCTTATATTTTCGGAACCGCAATAATATTTGTAGTATTATGGCATAAATTATTTTTTCGAACCTTTGTGGGACCATATTCTTAAGTTTGGCCGTGTTTTTTATACTGGCTCCTGAGCTCAGAGGGTTTCCCCTCTTTCAGGGTTTTACTATTGTACCTCCATATGGAGATTTACAAAATGTAAAAATTTTGCCAATAAACTTGAACTTGAACTGCTTGATGAGAGTATTGAGTGTATAGGGAAAAAGATCATTAGGATAGTGTATGGATTAATGCGAGTTGGGCTTACGAAACATACCGTAGGAAAAGGACAGCTTTTGCAACTATATTATGGTACCAATTTCAATATATTGTGAAACAATTTGGTTACGATATAAATAAAGAAAGCTCAGTAGCTATCAACTGACGAGCCTCATACATTAGCCTGGCATGTATCGCAGTGTCTCAACTATGGTGCTGCAGGTTTAGCCGGGACTATTTCCACTTGATTTGGAGTTAGATGAACAATGGCTACGGTATTTACGAAAGGGGTCAGAGAGAAGGATAGATGACGCAGAGATCTCGAAGACGGCAAAGAGAGAGAAGAAGTAAATAAGGGTCAAATTGAGCGAGAGTAGGTATATCAGGTGGCAGAAGATGGAATGGTAGGCAGACATATAGATTAAAAAAAGAGATTAGTTTCAGCTACAAGAATTGGAGGGGATTTAAGTCAACACATCAAGGATATGAGATATTAACAACATGGGGATCTAAACGAATTCTGGATCACATATTGCATAAATGTGAATTTACAGACGAGGAGAGAGGTATATGGTATGGGACTACGGAGACATGGTTTATTCGGAACAAATCGATGATAGCACTACATTGGACAAAACTTCCACTACCTCCTCGTGGTTAGGGGCGGGAACGTTTTTACCATTGAATACAGGCGGCTAAATATGGAACAGCCACTACCTCCTCGTGGTTAGGGGCGGGAACGTTTTTACCATTGAATACAGGCGGCTAAATATGGAACAGCCAGACACTAGGCAACGATGTGAATAATTTGGAAACAGAACAGGCAAAATATAAACCACTTAAAGCAATGAAACTGACGAACCAATTAAGATAGAAGTAGAGTGAGATAAGGTGAAGAGACTGAAGGAAGACAAGATAAAGGGTAAGAGAATTGACAGAAAGATAGAAGAGGAGTATTAAGATACATTACTTCGAGAACAGAAAGGAAGAGATGAAAAAAGAGAAGAAAACAAAACCCAGGTAATGCTCGTATGGCCGAGAGACAGGGTTCGAAAACAGAATCAAAATTTTTAAAAAATTACTATCTTAATCGTACCATCTTACGCTATACATCTTATGACACTGTGAAAGCATAGCGCTTTAAAAAAACACATGCATTTTCATGCGGAAGTGGTCGGTAAAAATGAAAACATAGGTCTCTTCTAGGAGTTTTCACACAAGTGACGGGTACGCGAGGCCGTTGTTGTTAAGACAGGACCAGACGTAACGGGCCGTTGTTGTAAAGAACAGACGCATCGACGGAAATTATTTCAGGTTATCGGTAGATGCCACCACAGTAATTTTCTCTAACATCTGACAAAAAATTTGTAAAATAATGTGTCACACTAGAAACTGAACAAATTGTTATTCTGGGTTTTCTGCCTCATACGAAAAAAACCAAGTCTATAATCTCACGTAGCACACACCCGCAAACAGAATCTTAATTTCATGAGCATTGAAATTAAACAACAGACAGCTTGAGAAAGGTTCTAGAACAAAATTTTGGAATAATTCGCTGGAATGTTAAAAAGTACATGACATTTATCTAAAATAAACGTCGCTAAAAAACTAAATTTGACTTTAAGTGGGTTCCTAATAAACCGTTGACTTGAGGGGGAAAATTCTTGAACTTTTAATTTGTTATTTATTTGTGGAAAATAAAAGCATTTTTGAGTACAATATATTTATTTTAGTTAAATTTATAGAAACTGAGGTATATGTGTAATATGAGTCTCCAATATCGTGTAAATGAGGGGTTGAGGGAAATACCTGGGGGATTGATGTGATTCTTGAGAAAATATCTTCTAACAATTCAGTATTTCGACTTGAAACTCACATCGCCTTGAAACTCTCATCACCTTGTGACAATCATTAACTAGAAGGATTTTGCCCCATATATGCTTGTAATTGGTTCATGCATATAACAATTTTTCAGTCAATGTAAGATTTACATTTGGTTTAAAAACAACTCGTACACTGGAACCAGCAGAAGCAGTCGATAACTGCTGCAATTTTTTTTTTGAGGTTTTAGGGCTCGTCAACGGCAAGGTCAACAGCTGCAGTAACACATGCTATGGTAGTACATGAATGAACTGCTCGAAGATATGCTCTTCTTTCAGGAAAATGTCCTCTTAGTTTCTCTAAGTTTGAATTACAACATATGGTCCTTGTGATTTGAACAGACTGTCTTCTCACAATCACTCACTTTTATATCCACTTGAGCGCATTACTTTTAATCTGATGTAATCAATAACGCAACGTCATAGATTCAGAGAGATATGACCCACTGAAAAATTTCTAGATTCTAAGAAATCACTTATGATTTATTTTCTTAGATTCAGTGCAAGTATTTTCCTGCATTTCATTAAAAGCTTATCGATTATAATGTCCCAGTTTCCTTAGCAGTTTGGTAAAGAATCCTTCAGATAGGAATTTGTATATCGGTTTCTGAACTACGTGTCTTTTTATGGAAGTCGTTATCTTTTTATCATTATGATTTATATTCTTTTTATTATGAATAGTTATAATAATTATAAATAATAATTATAAATAATAATTATAAATAATAATTATAAATAATAATTATAAACAATAATTATAAATAATAATAATTATTATTATAGTAATTGTAATAATAATTATTTTCTTTAAGGGGATCAGCATCAAACAACATTCAAAAACTACAGAACAAGTAGTCAAATGCCTGGTTTGTGGGAACTATAATAACGCAAATGATCTGTACAAAGCCGAAAATATCTTGAGTATCACACAAATGTACAAATTTCAATTATTGAAAAACAAAAACAAAGAATAATTAAACACACAAAGAAAACATGAACATTTCAGGAAAAAAATCTGTTTTAATATCCTACATTACTTCAATAAATATGAGGAAAGAAAATTAAATGATAAAATTACCAAGCTACTAAATAAGTTACCAGACGATTAGAAATAAAATCTCAATATAAATTCAAAAAAGAATTACTATATTGGTTTTTAAAGGTAAATTAACCTACTCAAGATATACTTTACACCAAAAATCAACATTTTTAGAAAAACAAGTAAACAAAGTTGAATTGGAAATTGAAATTATCTTATGAATTATTATTATTATTATTATTATTATGACTTATTATTACGAATCATGAGAAACTCTTGGATAACAGAGATAACGTCCTCAGTAGACCTAAAAAAATCGTAAAATATTGAACCATTATGTCGCGACCCTCCTAAAGTACAAATTCACCGCCATAATGTAGTGATGTACTCGTTATTCTCCGTTGAATGTGCTGAGAGGAATTTAACAATGTCTGAACGAATCTGAAAAGAAATTTTAACATCACTCTTGACGTGCGCTCGAAACAATTCCACATCTTACCAACGGCACGTGTTCGTAGGACATGCAGCAATCTCGGATGGTCTTACTCGCAGGAATTGAGGAATGACACCTCGATAAGGATCGAGAAATGGCGCTTTGATCGGAAGGCAATGCTAAATATGAGTATTCATAGGCGGATCTAGACCAAAATCAGTGGGGGGGGGGTGCTAACCGGGGAGCATTTTTGTTTAAATGTATGATTTTACAACACAAATTTTATAAATATTACCTTTAAATAGAATGCGTCAAATAAATAATTAACAATCTGGTATTATTAATAATTACATTATTGATAAAAATTATAACTAATAACAATTATTAATCTGGCAACACTTTTACAAAGTACACCATTTATAAACTTTAATTCTCTCTTAAGTTCAGATCC